>OY744606.1:65217770-65412770 GCA_963556255.1 Allolobophora icterica
ACGGGGGGGGGGGAAGTCCGGGGGAATTGTCGTATACGGGGGGAGTTGTCCGGGGGGGATGCCGGGGAATTGTCCGGATACCATGTATGTACACCAAAGTGCGGTTATGCAATTGGTACAATAAAGAATATACTTACTTACTTAACTTATAGATTATTTGTGTTATTTTTAATTCTGTTAATTAGCTAATGTTTAGCTTAATTGATTTTAAACTGCAGAAAAGTTACTGATATACTGATACTGTGGTACGCCTGTGCAATCAAGCTTCATGAATATCACACTGGTAACCACCGATTCGATTCGAGATTCGATTCTACTGAAAATTTGTGATTTTCAGGTTCCTAGTTTCAAATGAATTGCCTGTTTGAACAAATTGATGATACCTTAGCTATCTGGACGCTCCATAGAAGCAAGGCCCTGGAACCGATGTTGGATTTTTCCTTGCGAACATAGTCGAGCAGACATCCGAGAGGCATCAGGTGAGTGATGAGCATCATCTGAGCTGTCATGCACACAGCTAGGATGCGGACGCAATTGGGATGACACACAGATGCCATGATCCGAGCCTCGTCCAAAAATTTCACCTTCTGGCTTGTATTCGACGACTTCTTGAGAACTTTGATGGCGACTGGAATCTTGACGTTTTCTGAAATCCAGATTCCCTAAACAAAATTAATCAAATCTCAGCGCCATCGTAATCATAATCCTAACCTTCAAACTTTTAGAGCGCCACTCGAAAGCCAAGTTCAGGGCAGCAGCTTATTCATGAGCGCTGGGTCAATCAGAGGGTTTTCAAAAGAGTATTCCAAAGCAGGTACGAGTCCAGTTTCCAATGGTCCAGATCAAAGGAGGAATCAGAGCAGCTCGGTGTCGTTTATGGCGAGAAGAGTTGGAAGCGGTGGATCAGATGAGTTAGGGTGGGAGTTCTTGAAAAGGTGAGACTTCAGTTTTGAGCGAAAAGTCCGGGGTGATAGATAGAGGAGTATGAGATGGAGGATGTTAGACGGGTTGTAATGATGACAGAGGAACCGAGAATCTACGGAACACAAGGTGAGATCGTTCCAGAGGCGTTGCGCTATGTTGGATACGGCTCGGTTGGAGAACTTGAGATGAGTGTTGTCCGGGGATCGAGAAAGGCTGAGATAGGAGGATCATTGGGTGAAACGGGTTGCCTGGATGGTAAAGAGATTATGGAGATACTTGCGCTGGGAATAGGAGTTGTAGGTTAATTATAGAGTTTTGAAATTGATTCCCTCTGGGAATTTTAGTCAATTGAGTGATTTTTGAGGATGGGAGTGACATGATGATGTTTAGGCGTTTCAGTGACAGCCCTGGCTAGTGATTGGATAAGTTGCAGACGGCTGATTGGGTAGATTAAAGATTGTGGAAGAAAGAATTGCAGTAATCGAGCTTTGAATGTACAACGGAAGTAGCAATGGTGGAGGAAGCTTTAAGGTCGAGCACAGGCCGGATGCGGAGGTCACGAATGCGCATAAGCAGGAGCGTTAGAGGTTGGAGATGTGGTTAGAGAAGAGAGATGTAGACCAAACGTAATACCAAGAGTGCGGACAGGGGAGTCAGAGGTGAAGATAAGAGATGAAGAGTTAGTCCATAGGTGTGTGGAAGGGTCAGGGATTTTCTTGATTTGAATTCTGTTTTGGAAGGGTTAAGACAGAGGATACTGGATGACATTCATTGAGAGATTAGGTTAACCACGTTGAGTAATTGTATGATGGAGGTGGAGAAAGAGCTTGGGGAGAAGAATATGTAGAGTTTGGTGTCCGTAGAGATGGTGGTCAACAGAGGAGGATTTTATGAGATGGCTTAAAAGTGTGGTATACAGGATGAAAAGGAGTGAACCCAGGACAGAACCTTGTTGGACACCACAGGAGAGTAGAAGGGGTTGCAAGCAATGGCTGGAGGCTTTAACAGAGAAAGATCGGGAAGACAAGTAGGACTGGAACCAGAGTAGAGCAGTGCCAGAGACGCCAAACCAAGAATATAGTCGATGAAGAAGGAAGCTGTGATTGATGGTGTCGAATGCGGCGGAGATGTCGAGGAGACAGAGGCAGAAGACTCGCTGAGAGCTGGCGGCAGATACCAATTTATTGTATAGAGAGGCAAGTAAAGTTTCTCTGGAGTGGTTTTTAGTGAAGCCAGATTGGTTGAGGAGTGAATTGGAAGAGAGTTATTAGTTTGGCCTGGCAAGGACAATATTTGTTCAGCTACCTTAGATAGAAGGGAAAGATTGGAGCAGGAACGGTAGATAGATAAGTTTCCTTAACTAGATTTGCTTTTTTGACAAGGGGAGTGACTAGAGAGTGCTAAAAGGCCATTGGGAAGTTGCCGGTAGAGAGTGAGAGACTGATAATTTTGGTGATTACAGGAACGAGAACAGAGGCACACTCTTTTAGGAGAGAGGTGGGGATAAGATCAAGTTCGCATTGCTTGTTTGAAAGAAAATTTAGGAAGAGTGACACTTCCGTTCCGGAGGGGGAGAGACAATTATGAGCGATGAATGAGAGGCAGGAGGTGTAGGATTGAGATAAAGGAACGAATCAGTGCTGGAGAAGTCGAGATGGATTGTGTATCTAGAAGAGATTGTAATGTGAAACGAAGGGATGAGATTTTGTCAGAGACAAATGAACCGAAGATATCAGCGATAGAGGGGATGGAAGAGAGTTAGGTAGTGGGGAGGGAAATTTGTGATGAAGAGAGTCGACAGCTCTGCAGAGATGTCTTGGGTTGGAGAGCTGGAATGGATGAGTGAGGAATAGTATTTCTTTTTGGCAGCAGCGATGAGTTTATGGTGTCTACTGGTAGCTAATTTGAGGGTAATGAGGGCCTTTGCTCTACCTCTGGGGTCCATGGTTTGTGCTGGGACCTAGATTTGTTTTGATGTCAACGGAAACCAGTAGAATGAGCAGGATTTGCGGGAGGTTTATGGCAGAAAAGTTTACTGTGGGACGGCGAGTTAGGAGGAAGGAGGCGGAGGGAATGGAGTTGAAATGAGAATGGTACGGTGGCGGTCGATAGTGCGGAACTGGGCACGAGAGGTGTGGACTGTGTAGGTCCGATGGGATTGAGGGAGTAGCGGATGATCAGAAACGGCGGTAATATTGAACCGAGCGAAGGCATTGTAAATATGGGTCAAGATGGCGAAGGACGCGAGTAAACAAAGGCGTGCGGTAAGTGGGAGATTAGAAATTATCCTGATGCATTATAGAGACGGTTCAAGTTATTTAAGATAAAATAGGACAGGTTCTAAATCCGCGCTTTAAATGCCTCAATAAATAAACACAAACTATTTCGTCTTTAGAAATCAGCGAGTGCTATAATAGGCGTCATGATACCTTGGCCGATTTATACAAACCGGCGATCACTATAAGAAGCAAGGACTTTATGTGTATGTTTGAAAGATTGTACAGGTCTGTGTTATGGTTAAGAAGGTGTGTGGTGGATAGAAACTCACCTTGTAGAGGGTCCCAAAAGCACCCGAGCCAATCTTGTTTTCTCGATGCAGTTCTGATTCTTTGACGAGCCGCAACAATGACATATCTGGTTTCGCTTTGCTGGAGCTTATCATCGGAATCTAAGAAATGGAAAGTAGGGCAGTTAAACAAAACTTGTACATTTCATGTGATACTCAGACAACAAGTTGTCAAGAGTCTATTATAACGTGTTGCGGTCGCCCACTCGCAAGGCAGAAGTTAACGGAAGACGGCAATTTTAACATTCTCGTGAATTTTAATTTAGACCATATTATTTTGAAGCGATTTCAAGGATTTCCGTATCCTCCAAAATGTTTTATGCTCTTAAATTCTCGCTCTCTCTCTATCTACCATGATATTTTTCTTTATTCCGTACTTTTCCCTTCCCTGCACGATTCTGAGAGAATCCTTAGCTGACGGCTGACGTCAACTGTATGATAATTATTTTACTTTGAAATTCGGAAGATTGTTTAGTATTAAAGTATACCTCATCATTCGCCAAAACGCTGTCTTTTCGTTTTCGCAGTTTCTGCTTTCGTCCGAAAACGGCAAAGATGACGATGACGATGGCAATGATCAGGAAGAAATAGACACATATTAGAACGGCATATGTTGGTTCTCCAGAAAAATTGCTAGACAAAGAAGCAACTTTGTAAGCAAAGCATGCAATAAATTATCTCAATGAAATATATTGATTCTTATTTTGCTCACCATCTCTTATTATTTTACAAATTGATCAAATAATTATATCTATGTGTATTACGGTGGTCCTTATTTTGCACTGTCCCGCCCTTAAAATAGGTTCTTCCTTTGTAGAAACTAATTGTATAAAATTTCTTAACTACTGGTCAATATTTAGGGTATGTTCAATCAACTTGAAAGTTTCGCTAATTTTGTGCAATCATATAAAATAAAAAAGGTTTCCGAAATTATATGATTAATCATTCGAGTGTAGTGCAGTAGTATAATGGACAAGCGCGTTCAACTAGTTCATAGTAAGCCTACATATAAGTGCATTCCGTTATTTGCGTCCAGTCCCGGCAGTTTGGTACGAAGCAGAACCGAGATCATGGAGGACAGTAGCCTTCTTGCTATCGGGGTTGAGCTTGCGGTGTTCCTTGATGACCAGGAGAGCAAATTGAGTCTGCTCCTCGTCTTCTATCAGCAAAGCATTGTATTCTTGCATCAGTAGGCCTACCACCCCTCGTTCTGCAGTGTCGTCAGTGATTGGAACTAAACTAAGTTTTTTAGTTAAACTTTAACTATTTTTCAACTAAATAAAACACTTCAACTATAGTTGACAATTGATTTTGCAAATAAATTAACTAAACTAAAATGTTAGTTAATGTTCACCCTTTAGATTATGATATCTTCCAACTAGACCTCAATCGCCAAGTAAAACTCACAGATTATGTGATTTTAAATGTTCCAATAAAAATTATTAATCGGAGAAAAGGCGTGAACCACAGGTAGAATCAGACGATTTAGAAGTTCTGTTAAAAGCAATTCAGTACATAGGCCTATGTCTAGTAAATAGTCGTTAAACCAAATGCACTAAAGAAGGTGCTACATATATAATTGATACAACATAGCATAACTAACAGGGTGCTGTAATCCGCCGATGGGGTTGAACAGTACCACTCAGTACCATTGATGTTTTGTCTTTGGATCTGATTTTCAGGACATCGTTTGTCACAATAAGACTAACAAACACACCAACTGAAGAAATTTAGCAATAATTAAGCTGTTTGCTTAAACAAAGCAAATCGCTAAGACAATACTGCCAAAATAATTGGCCCTAAATTACTGCTTTTAATATAAATCTGCTTAATCGGGAACTATAATTTTTACTTTCCTAATTTATGGGATTAAGACAAGTTATTTAGTGCACTGGCCCTATCGCCAGGACTTTGGGGTTCGTTCTCAGAAAGAAGGAATGGCACTCCTCCTCTTCCAATTTATCTCTGCGGCCGAAGAGTTGATAATAATTGATGTGTTCTCTAGTGATATGTATTCTGGCCCTATATTTACCAACTTTTGACATATTATGTACTCTGGGGATTAGGCTTTAACCTCCATACCTCTGGACGTTAAAATTAACTGTGCAGCCGTTATTCGCCCCTATAAATCTCTTGCTGCTATGTTGCAGTTCGTGAAATGAACATTAAATAAAATTTATTTACTTAGACGTTTCAACCTCAATAATTTCGATCTAGCAAATGACATCGACGATGGGGAGCAGCTACAACTATGACAATGGTTAACCTAGTCTCTCAATGAATGTCATCCAACATCATCTGCCTTGACCCTTTCAAAACAGAATTCATCATCAGATCTTAGGCCTTCCTGACCAGTCAAGGAAATCCATGACCTCCAATTCACCTCTACAATGGTCCTTAGGTGCAGTGGCGGCGATCTTGTCTGAGAGGTGGGGAGTAGTAAGAGATACACAGCTTTTCGTGCAAACCGGTGGAACCATACCACAGCTTTTCGTGCAATCGCTCAGAACCATACCACAGCTTTTCGTACAATCGCTCAGAACCATACCACAGCTTTTCGTGCAATCGCTCAGAACCATACCACAGCTTTTCGTACAATCGCTCAGAACCATACCACAGCTTTTCCTACAATCGCTCAGAACCATACCACAGCATTTCATGCAATCGCTCAGAACCATACCACAGCTTTTCGTACAATCGCTCAGAACCATACCACAGCTTTTCGTACAATCGCTCAGAACTATACCACAGCATTTCATGCAATCGCTCAGAACCATACCACAGCTTTTCGTACAATCGCTCAGAACCATACCACAGCATTTCATGCAATCGCTCAGAACCATACCACAGCTTTTCGTACAATCGCTCAGAACCATACCACAGCTTTTCGTACAATCGCTCAGAACCATACCACAGCATTTCATGCAATCGCTCAGAACCAT
The DNA here is from genome assembly GCA_963556255.1 of Allolobophora icterica. Taxonomy (NCBI): domain Eukaryota; kingdom Metazoa; phylum Annelida; class Clitellata; order Crassiclitellata; family Lumbricidae; genus Allolobophora; species Allolobophora icterica. The sequence goes on from OY744606.1 coordinate 65,224,203, forward strand.
ACCACAGCTTTTCGTACAATCGCTCAGAACCATACCACAGCTTTTCGTACAATCGCTCAGAACCATACCACAGCATTTCATGCAATCGCTCAGAACCATACCACAGCATTTCATGCAATCGCTCAGAACCATACCACAGCATTTCATGCAATCGCTCAGAACCATACCACAGCTTTTCGTGCAATCGCTCAGAACCATACCACAGCATTTCATGCAATCGCTCAGAACCATACCACAGCTTTTCGTACAATCGCTCAGAACCATACCACAGCTTTTCGTGCAATCGCTCAGAACCATACCACAGCATTTCATGCAATCGCTCAGAACCATACCACAGCTTTTCGTGCAATCGCTCAGAACCATACCACAGCATTTCATGCAATCGCTCAGAACCATACCACAGCATTTCATGCAATCGCTCAGAACCATACCACAGCATTTCATGCAATCGCTCAGAACCATACCACAGCATTTCATGCAATCGCTCAGAACCATACCACAGCATTTCGTACAATCGCTCAGAACCATACCACAGCATTTCATGCAATCGCTCAGAACCATACCACAGCTTTTCGTACAATCGCTCAGAACCATACCACAGCATTTCATGCAATCGCTCAGAACCATACCACAGCATTTCATGCAATCGCTCAGAACCATACCACAGCATTTCATGCAATCGCTCAGAACCATACCACAGCATTTCATGCAATCGCTCAGAACCATACCACAGCATTTCATGCAATCGCTCAGAACCATACCACAGCATTTCATGCAATCGCTCAGAACCATACCACAGCATTTCGTACAATCGCTCAGAACCATACCACAGCATTTCATGCAATCGCTCAGAACCATACCACAGCTTTTCGTACAATCGCTCAGAACCATACCACAGCTTTTCGTACAATCGCTCAGAACCATACCACAGCATTTCATGCAATCGCTCAGAACCATACCACAGCTTTTCGTACAATCGCTCAGAACCATACCACAGCTTTTCGTACAATCGCTCAGAACCATACCACAGCATTTCATGCAATCGCTCAGAACCATACCACAGCTTTTCGTACAATCGCTCAGAACCATACCACAGCTTTTCGTACAATCGCTCAGAACCATACCACAGCATTTCATGCAATCGATCAGAACCATACCACAGCTTTTCGTACAATCGCTCAGAACCATACCACAGCATTTCATGCAATCGCTCAGAACCATACCACAGCTTTTCGTACAATCGCTCAGAACCATACCACAGCTTTTCGTACAATCGCTCAGAACCATACCACAGCATTTCATGCAATCGCTCAGAACCATACCACAGCATTTCATGCAATCGCTCAGAACCATACCACAGCTTCTCGTACAATCGCTCAGAACCATACTACAGCTTTTCGTACAATCGCTCAGAACCATACCACAGCATTTCATGCAATCGCTCAGAACCATACCACAGCTTTACGTACAATCGCTCAGAACCATACCACAGCTTTTCGTGCAATCGCTCAGAACCATACCACAGCATTTCATGCAATCGCTCAGAACCATACCACAGCTTTTCGTGCAATCGCTCAGAACCATACCACAGCATTTCATGCAATCGCTCAGAACCATACCACAGCATTTCATGCAATCGCTCAGAACCATACCACAGCATTTCATGCAATCGCTCAGAACCATACCACAGCATTTCATGCAATCGCTCAGAACCATACCACAGCATTTCATGCAATCGCTCAGAACCATACCACAGCATTTCATGCAATCGCTCAGAACCATACCACAGCATTTCATGCAATCGCTCAGAACCATACCACAGCTTTTCGTGCAATCGCTCAGAACCATACCACAGCATTTCATGCAATCGCTCAGAACCATACCACAGCTTTTCGTACAATCGCTCAGAACCATACCACAGCTTTTCGTACAATCGCTCAGAACCATACCACAGCATTTCATGCAATCGCTCAGAACCATACCACAGCTTTTCGTACAATCGCTCAGAACCATACCAGAGCATTTCATGCAATCGCTCAGAACCATACCACAGCTTTTCGTACAATCGCTCAGAACCATACCACAGCTTTTCGTACAATCGCTCAGAACCATACCACAGCTTTTCGTGCAATCGCTCAGAACCATACCACAGCATTTCATGCAATCGCTCAGAACCATACCACAGCTTTTCGTACAATCGCTCAGAACCATACCACAGCATTTCATGCAATCGCTCAGAACCATACCACAGCTTTTCGTACAATCGCTCAGAACCATACCACAGCATTTCATGCAATCGCTCAGAACCATACCACAGCTTTTCGTACAATCGCTCAGAACCATACCACAGCTTTTCGTACAATCGCTCAGAACCATACCACAGCATTTCATGCAATCGCTCAGAACCATACCACAGCTTTTCGTACAATCGCTCAGAACCATACCACAGCTTTTCGTACAATCGCTCAGAACCATACCACAGCATTTCATGCAATCACTCAGAACCCTACCGTTGCTCTATGTATCAGAGAGAGGAGCGCCGCGTGTTGGCTGCTCATGTGCCTGAGTAGTTGTGTCTTCTAGTTCGCAGTTTTCTTAGTTCCTACTGAACTTGTCAAAGCGCCCTTGTAACAGCATGTGTCGTGTTACGGCGCTGTAGAAATCGTCGTATTCATCACAGACTATGTGCTTTAGTTGAATCAGTAATGAATACAAAGATTCCAAAGAGAGTATGAATATTAATTATTATGAATATGAATTATGAACATGTGCATTGGAAGACTTCAACCCTCTACTTTAATATCATTTTAGCGCGCGCGCACACACACACACACACACACACACACACACACACACACACACACACACACACACACACACACACACACACACACACACACACACACACACACACACACACACACACACACACACACACACACACACACACACACACACACACACACACACACACACACACACACACACACACACACACACACACACACACACACACACACACACACACACACACACACGCACACGCACGCACACGCACACACACACACACAAAGAAACAACCAACCACCCTTTAATATCTAATTAAATCTAATTTAATTTTAAAGTATATTTCTAATAGGTATTACAAGCTATATTCTTACATGCCTGCTATTTGGACAACATAATTTGACATCTTAATAATATGGATTCGTTTTAAGCAAAAAGAGAGAGAGGACCCTTAAGCTAACCCTGAGGCGGCCACGGGTAGTAAGTGTTAGCAACCTCAGTTTCTTAGACTCGGCATATGAGGGTAGGGGCCAGACCACACCCTCGCCGTCTCATCTTCCCACATACAGTTTTCCGTCAGTGTGCTCATTATAGCTGAGCTGGCTAGGGGTGCAGCAGAAATCTGATTCAAATTTCTGATATGGCGGGGATTCGAACCCCCGACCTCTCCATCGACAGTTTAGCGTGCTAACCACTACACTATCGTGCACCCCTCTCGTTTTAATTAAATATATGTTTAAATACATTTAATTACAAAATGCGAAGAAGCAAAATCGTTATGTTCTACGTTAGTTAGTCTTTAGAGAACAGGTTGGAAAGGAGGGTGGAAGGGAGGGTAGAGGGGGTGTAGAGGGGAGGGGAGGCATGGGGAGTTGAGGGAGGGTGTCGTTTTAAAAATGGACTTGTAACTGTTGATGAATTTGGTAATGGCGGTTATGCAAAAACGTGAATAAATTGATGTCATGTCTTGTACTTTATCAAATTTAAAGTGCATGGAACTGCCATGATGCGACGAATTTAGCATCCTATAAGAGACTTACCTTCTACATATCTGACAAGTTCGCTCATCGAAAATAGATTTTCGTATGTTTCAAGAGCATGTCAAAGAATCTTTGCTGACTCAGCATAGAAATTGTGAAACTGTATTACTGATTCATAATTCATATTCATAATTCATAATAATTAATATTCATACTCTCTTTGGAGTCATTGTATTCATAACTGATTCAACTAAAGCACATAGTCTGTGGTATGGTTTTGAGTGATTGCACGAAAAGCTGTGGTATGGTTCTGAGCGATTGCACGAAAAGCTGTGGTATGGTTCCACCGGTTTGCACGAAAAGCTGTGTATCTGTTACTACTGTGGGCGGGGGACAATTTGGCCATGCTCACCGAAGAACATTTAATTGTTCTCCGAAAAAAATGTGATCCTTAAAAAATTTCAAAAAATTCCCAATTCATCTCCTAAAAAAGTTGATGACCCTTTTTAGTCATTCACCTCTTTTTATTACTTTCTTACACTTTCTTCGCCAAAAAACCTCGTCCGTGTGTACACTTTTTCTCGGATCTCATCCTCCTAAAAATATAGCCTACCAACTCATCTTCGAAAAAAGTTGATGACCTTTTTTTAGTCCATCGCCTGGTGTTTTGCTACTTTTTACACCTTTTCTCTCAAGGGTCCCCCGGTTCACCACTTTCAAAAATGTATACTTCTTTTTAAAAGATTTCAATTACCTTTCTTTAAGGGATTTATTCTTACTTTCTCACAATTTTGGGGGACACTTCTGCTCTAAAATTTTGTTTTTTGCCTCATCTGTTCGAAAAGGCTGCGAAAACCCTCACGCGCAATGACATTTCTTGGTCTTTTTGGTGTTTCTTCAAAAAGTGGGGGGGAATGTATGATGTGCCCCACTCTTAAAGGTGGGGGGACATGTCCTCCCCGTCCCCCCCATGATCGCCGCCCATGCTTAGGTGCAGGCTTAAATCAAGCCATACACCAGGATGAATTATAGTCATTGCACTGGCGTAAACTTGTTCAAAATATTGGGGGCATGGGGTCTGGACCGGAGGTGCAAACAACGAGTTTTTTCAAGATGAAAAGTTTTTTATGGTTTCTTTTGTTTTGGTTATTTGTGTTTAAGATTTTCGGATTTCAGATCATAAAAATCATGAAAAATGACATGAACAAGAGCTCCAACTCAGTTTAATTCAGTCGCGATTTCCGAAAATTAAAAATAATTAAATCAATGTTATTAAAATAACTTGTACAACAATAAAAAAAATGTATTTAAAAAAGTGTGGTTTCTTCTTTTCTTGTGGTTTTTAAAACCCCAAACCGAAAAAAACTGTTCACCTCTGGTCTGGACAATCAGCGAACCTCAGAGGCATCCGGTGTTACGTTTACAATGCGTATAAAATAGGTGCGTTCTGTCTACATGTAAATTTTTCCATATTGAAGATATTCAAGCTAAAAATAAATCTTTGTTTTCATTATGAATTTCTGAAAGTATTTCAGTTCTGTGTCTCTGTTTTTCTGTTTCTGGAGAAATTTGTCTATATTGAAACATAATATTTTAATCTTTGAAGAAATTCTCCTCTCAATTATTGGGGAGCACGTACCCCGGCTGCCCCCACTTCACCCACCCCCCGAGTCTACGCCTATGAGTCTTTGAGCGTAGATCCAGCGCGAACGATAAGTTCAGTGCCAAACATCACTCCAGCCACTTGCAAAGACGCGAACAGTAGGCCTAGGCCTACCAATGGAATAAAGATAGCGTTGTCAGCAGGGGCGCCCGCAGGCGGACGCACTGGACGCACGTGCGTCCACCCACCAGATCAAATCCACCCAAGTATAAGGCAGAGCATGGATATTTTTATGAACGACAATACGGCATGTTAAAGATTTCGATGTTATCTAAATTGAATTGTGTCTAATGAGTCACTCTGAGTCATTTTCAGTGTATGACTACCAGCGGCAGACAGAGGACGGGTAGGATGGGAGGGGACGGGAGGAGTGTGCGTCCAGTTTTTTGGGGTGTGCGTCCAATTTTTTAAAGCCTGCGGGCGCCCCTGGTTGTCAGTATTGTAATCGTAATGTAGTTCATTTAATGCATTATCACATTACATTAAATAGTATCCTAGAGTCTCTTATACATTAGCGCTGTTTTTAGAGTTCGAAGGCATACCTCGTAAAACGTGTTATTCCCCAAATCTTCTTCTGTCTTGTCCCGTGAACTGATATAGACTCTGAAATAATTTTTCTGACACAGCGAACAGTCGTAGTCTTTCTTCGATGGACCAACGCAGTGCTTGCATTCTTGGGCACATGGCTGACACGTATTGTTTCCAAAGTAGTAGTAACCGTTGTCATAGGAACAGTTGCTAACGCATTCGAATTTCTGTGGTTTCTCCGAAGTTGTCTGGTTGTAGTTGCGACACTTGATGCAATCCGTTGCCTTAGTTCCAGTACATTCATCGCACTCTGGGTGACACTTGCGACAAGTTTTCTATCAATCAGTAATAAAATCCATTGCCAGTCAAATGACATCATTTGCATTAACTTTGAATATTTGATACTTGATTAAAATAACGATAATGATAATTACCACATCGAACATTATAACTTTAGAAGTAAGCATCTCGGAATATGATAGAAACTATAAATATACCAATATGTGTAATTATCCGGACAAGACTAGATGACATTTGCAATTATATGAATAACACAGGTATTATGATTAAAAAGAGGGAAAGATCTTAACAGTACAGTTGTGATTATAGTCGAATGAATTGATATTCTGCGTGCTCTTTATCCATAGAACTCGACCAGCAGTTTCCTGAAGAGCATCTATAAATACCTGCACATGTGTTACTAGGAATAAGAGCAGGCCACTGACAACTGATAAAAGGCATAATGAAAAATGCAGCCTGCAGTTAACACTAACGTATCACCTCTTTATGGCAAATAGTCATGGAAACACAAAACTGCAGTGCTTCTTAATCATGACGTTGCATTTTAGATAGTTACATTTTGATAATTTTTTGCTAGTGTTTCTAGTGTCCTACCATTGCAGCCAATCCGTCTGGGGTACTGACAAGTCCTTCAGACCAGAAGTGAGTCTTGTCACATTGAGTTTCATTTTGCAGACAGTATTTCTCGGTCTCGTTCTTGATCAGCAGAAGATTCTGTTGGCAGTTGTTGCAGCCGAAATGTCCCAGACGCGAACTGTTTCCGGAACAACCATTGCAAGCGCCATGGCACCATTTGCAAGTTCCAGTAAGATCGCTGTAGTGGTTATCTGGACACTTGGGAAGACACACGTTGTTATCACTGACGTGTCGACAGCTATTGCACTTCTCTGGTCCCCTGAAAAGTCGTTTTAAATCTATTACAGACTAATAACCAGATATCTTAAACTTACCTTTCCCGCTGTCCAAAAAACTATATTAAATAGAAAGGCGTCTATTTTAAATTGCGAGTTTTTTTTACTATGACGTCGCTTGAAGTGAATATCAATTAATTTCTTGTCGCAAAAATGATTGCAGCGCTATACGTAATCCATCCTGATCATTGGATCACGTTGTATTTGCCTACTTTTCACACAGTACCCGCAGCGATTGAATATTTATGGAGTGGCATTTCTTGGAAAAGTGTGGCTCTTTCACGTGTAATGGAGTGGACTAAAATTTGACTAAAATGTGACTGAAATTGTTTAGATCTTCTCTGCTTCATGATTTTTTATTTTATTTTTTATTTCCAGATATTTCTATAGCGCCTCTCGAAGTCAACTACTACTCAGAGGCGCTCCCGACAACAGCATTTGATACTGTGCCGGAATTTTCACGCCGAAGCGCCACGAGCAATTGCAAGTGAAGGACTTGCCCAAGGTCCGTACGCAGCGGCTAGAGTGGGATTCGAACCTGCAACCCTCCGGTCACAAGGCGCCGAACTTACCACTGAGCCACCACGCCCCATGATTGTTGGAAGTCAAACGAATTAATATTGACGTCAACCTCTACAAGCTGATCCTTGAGATTATTTGAGCAAGGCGATGTGAAGGCTGTATGCACAATTGCACATCGTCTATAATTGGGTTCAACTCATTGAGACTCTGTAATAGAAGTGAATTATTACACTTGCCTATATGATATGGTTAAAGCCATAAATCCTCTATAGAATACTTTATGCCTCCTCGGATTGGTGGGTCTTTACAACTCAAAGTAACCGTGATAAGCTATCTTCGATCATCAGTGTAATTATTACACTGTGTACCTAAATGCAAGTGACCGCCAGTGTGCATGTTCGTGACTTGGGGATTGTCCTTGACCCTACCCTCTCCTTTAACTGATTAAGTTAACCTTGTATCCCGATCTTGATTTTATCATCTACGCCAGCTTCGATCCATCCGCAAGTCTCTTTCATTTCCTGCTGTCACTGCGCTGGTCCACGCTCTGATCTGCACTCGGGGTAGACTTTGGCAATGCTGTGTTCATTGGCCTTTCCTCCTCCAATATGCACAAACTCCAGACTATCCTTAATGCTGCTGCTCGGCTTATAGATGACATTCCTAAGTTTGCCCACATTTCTGCCTTTTTCCATGATTCCCTCCACTGGCTCCCTGCTCAACAGCGAATTCAGTTTAAAACCCTCCACTCTCATGCGCAACTGCCTTACTGCCTCTGCTCCGTCTTACCTAATGAATTTTTGCAACCCAGTTTCTTCCTTGCCTGCGAGGGCCTCCTTGCGATCTTCGGCTCGCGGCCTTATGGTCGTCCCTCGCATGCGATCTTCCACGGCACAATCCAGAAGTTTCGCCTATGTTGGCCCCTCTGCTTGGAACTGTCTCCCCTTGTTTCTCCGCCAAGAACTTCTTGCTTTCTCTCCTCTCCAGTTCCGTAGACGCCTGAAAACTTTCCTCTCTCTCTCTCTCTCTCTCTCTCTCTCTCTCTCTCTCCTCATCTCTCTCTCTCTCTCTCTCTCTCTCCTCTCTCTCTCTCTCTCTCTCCTCTCTCTCTCCCTCTCTCTCTCTCTCTCTCTCTCTCTCTCTCTCTCTCTCTCTTCTCTCTCTCTCTCTCTCTCTCTCTCTCTCTCTCTCTCCTCTCTCTCTCTCTCTCTCTCTCTCTCTCTCTCTCTCCTCTCTCTCTCTCTCTCTCTCTCTCATCTCTCTCTTATAATATAATCATCTCTCTCTCTTTATATATATATTATATATATATATATATATATATATCTCCTTGAGAGAGAGGGGGAGAGAGAGAGTCTCGTCAAAATACTCGCAATAGCAAATGAATATGGCTAGCTACGGCAGTTCAGGGACAGTTACCTCAGCTCTATTGATATTTAATACAAACTATGACAAATCGCGTCACTTGGTTTTCAGAAGTAACGTGATCTTTATAAAAACTGCAACTGTTGTTGAATAATGCAGATAATAAAAAGCAACATACTTCTCCAGTGCACCCCAGGAGACACTCGTCGTGACATTTTCCGCATTCGAGATGTCCGTCTTCTGTTGTAAATGAGTAGTATCCATATTCCATTGTACAGTTGGATACACAAAGTCCATTCATGGAATAATTGCGACAAGACACGCAGTTGTCATCTCCAGGACCCCAACAACCAAAGTCCGAACACAGTTCTGAGCAGATTAGACCTTGCTCCTCTACAAATATTGATGAAAACGTTTTCAAAACCATTAAATCTTTACGAAAACTTGAAAGTGAACATTCAATAGTACATATGAGATTCCCACAATACATCAAAAGCATCACAGTAATTGAGATATTATAAACTAATTAATCTGTAAAGAGAAGCTAAATGGAAGCCCATAGAACATTAAAGGAAATCTTTCATTTTTGTTAATGGAAAACAGATGGGGAGATTTGAGAAGAAATTGAAAAGTTTTACTAATTAAATAATATAAAACAGCATCCTAATAATAAACGGTTTTCTAACCAAATTATCAGTAAGGCTGATGGTTAGATTATGGCCTCTAGGGTGGAACAGATAACCTGTCATTTTAATTTGAGACAATAACTCATGCAGGACATGACCATTAGAGCACCTTATATTTGAGAAGAGGCGGGTATCAGCCTGTTCAACGAAGAAAGTTAACAGCAAACTTGCCGAGTAAAAGAGGAGTACTACGGTGTGTTACGGTGATCTTGCCAAAAAGGTCACATCGGTTAGCGATACGATCGAGTAGAGTTCGTAATTAGCGACGTGGCGATTCGAACTTTGGGAATCACATTCCGAACAGTTCAACAAATAAAATTTGTTCGAACGTTTATTAGTCAGAGATCGGTGTATCAAGAACTCATTGAAAGAAACAGATTCATTGGCGACAATGTCCATCCTTCATCCCATGAAGATGGCCATCAACAACCGTCGGTGGTACCCTGCGAGAGCAGGGACGTAACTAGCGTTGGGCTTGGGGGGGCTTAAGCCCCCCCAAACGAAGTTGAAGCCCCCCCAAACAAGTCAAGCCGTTGTATGCTTACGGCTAAAATTCGTATGAACACTGTATAAATGTTGCCATGTTCAAGGTTTAAGCCCCCCCAAACGAAAAATCCTAGTTACGTGCCTGTGCGAGAGAAAGGACAATCGACGCTCTACGTTCTACGCTTCAGAAGAATCTACTCTTCACGGGAAGGTTAATTTATAGGTATCTTGTAAAATATCGATCAATAGCTCTGGTCATAGGTAGGAGATTAGGCACATTGCTAAACATTATCAACTTCTTTGCATTGACTGAACTTTAATTAATATAATTACATATTCAAAATATTTACCAGTGAAGTCTTACTATTGGCTGACTATTTGGAAACACTTGACCTAAATGCATGGAATGGGGGCTTGGATTGAATAACAAGTGACCGGTCACAAGATCAGTGTCAGACCCCACGAGCAATAATAACCAAATATTCAGGGGTTAAAGGTTACAGCAGATGCGTGCAAATATGGCTTAGACTTTAGAAACCACCCTGGCAAGCCTAACCCTGAACTTGACCCTAACCCTATTTCAAAGGGTCCCAAATCCGCGAAACCGCCTTTAAGAAACACCCCTCAATGTCAATAATATGAGTGCATACTACAACAGAGTCAATACTCAATAAATTCTTTAATTTGAGAAAATGAATGCTGCATTAAGGGTAGAACTTATCCAGTGAATGAGTTATAGACGGGTAGAATGGTTTGAGCATAGGCGTAGACTCTGGGGGTCAGCCGGGGCACATGCCCCCCAATAATTGAGGAGCCGGGGCCATGCCCCCCAAAATCGAGAGGAGAATTTCTTCAAATATTAAAATATTATGTTTCAATATAGACAAATATCTTCAGAAACAGAAAAACAGAGACACAGAACTGAAATACTATCAGAAATTCATAATGAAAACAAAGATTTATTTTTATCCTCAAAATCTTCAATTGAAACCAATTTACAAACACAACGCCCCATTTCATACGCATTAACGTAACACCGCTGACTGTCCAGACCAGATGTGAAAGAAGTTTTTCGTTTTTTGTTTTAAACAAAGACAAAAGAAAAAGAAAACCTCAAAATTTGTTTTTTTTGTTTAAAAAAATAAATATATTATTTTTGTAGAAGTTATTTTAACAACATTGATTAATGATTTTTAATTTTCGGAAATCGCAACTGAATTAAACTGAGTTGGAACTCTTGCTCAGGCCATTTTTCTTGATTTTTATGATCCGAAATCCGAAAAATCTTAAAAACAATCAAAACAGCAAAAACTATGAAAACAAAAAAACGAAAAAAAACAACAACAAAAACACAACTTTTCATCTAGAAAAAACTTGTTTTTTGCACCTCTGGTCCAGACTTCATGCCCCCCCCCCATATTTTGGACAAGTTTACGCCAGTGGGTTTGAGTGATAGTCACAGCTGTTGCAGCTTCCAAAACGAAGCAACAAATGATGGTTTATAAAGTACTCCCGGTAAATTTTCATTATTTTGTTCTAACACAGATTGTCTTTTGAACCACTTCAAACCTTTCCTGTTTTATTTTTCAAGCCGTGTCACATCATATTTCATCAAATCACATCATATATTATGCTGTATGATATTGTATTATACTTACCGCATGTTGATGAGTTGGCGTTAAGTCTTATAACAATCTTTTGATCACTCTCTTTGCTTGTTAATATTCTTGTCCAGTTAATCGTATGAGCGTAACAGAGTGCAGAATTCTTATAGATCACAACTCCGCCTCTCATTATTTGAATTAAAGATTTCAGATTCATGGTCATCAGAGGTGTCATCATTATCTGCAGCGAATACTTCCTGCAATATAACATAATTTAATTATGAAAAGCAGTACATGCAAGTTAGTTACTAGATTTCCATAAAACATTGGAGGATGCTGTCTAAAACGTGGGCATTCTTTGAGTCAATGCCGGAAATGATCATTACCATAATTTTAGACAGGTTAACCATACATGAACATATGCAACATTATACATGTACAACGGTTCAGCTAAGTCATATGAAAGTCACAGATACTAAGTATTGAATTACCAGGTCGTGAAGATCTGCCATTTAGTCACACTAGCTTCTAGTGTTGGAAGAAACTGCAATTCAAACAAGTGTAGGAGCATTCATGCCTTTATTTTGAGAATTTTGATTGCACAACTACCATGCTAATTTTAAAACGCTGGATGTAGTATTCAATTTTTTATTAGATTGCTGCGCTCAGTTCGATTGAACTCCACCAGGCAGGAAAAGCATACATTGTTCTTGCTATGATGGTTGCCGGGGTTGAAGAGAATCTATAGATATGCCGTGATTTTTAAGTGTTTTTATTGCGAACATGGAAGAGGTGACACTTTTTATAACTTGATTGATGTGTTCTGATAGTTTTTATCCAATGGTTACACAAAGAACTTTGATGTATATAAGCCATTTTGCGACATATCGACAAGCTGTTTGAAGCACTATGTGAGTTATTATTGTCTTTCACGAAATTGTTAGGCCTACATAATGCAATGCAAAAGATAATTTTAATGTTTTTTTCACGATATTTTGCTTGTCAATAACCCGGTATGTAGCAGAAATCATCTTCTGTTAGTCGACATACCTTATGCTTGCACCAAATGGTGACTAGTGCACAGTACAAATTAATCGTGCAGTAAGAAGGTAAGTCACCATACCTACATTACAGTAAGAAAAAAAATAATGGAAAATTCAGCAGGTACGTCAAATAACCTGATTGTTGCACCGATGTTAATAAAAAAAAGTTAGAAAACGACAATGCTTGTTATCATACCGGGATATTGCATTGGAGTAATGCTTCCGGCTGCACAATACCATATGCTGACAAAATGTTTTATCCAAAAGCCAATCCAAAAATAACCAGATTTGCACCAAATTTGCAGGGTATAAAGAATACAATATTCGAAGCATGCTGGCATACTTTTTCACATAAATCAGGTATGTCGACATACCTGGTTATTGAGGTAAGCCCTTCAATTATTCTCGCCCAAAACGACACCCGCTATGACAGCTGCTCTGCCTCCTCTCTTGATCTGGACCTCTGGAAATCGGACTTGGAATTCTTTTGGACCACTCTTTGGAAAATAACCTCTGATTTGATTTTGCCTTCTGGAAACCGGACTAGTTTGGACCTCTTTTGGACTACTCTACGGAAAACTCCCTCTGATTTGATTTAGCCTTCTAGAATCTGGACTCGGACTTCTCTTGGATTACTCTTTGGAAACACCCTCTGATTTGACGTAGCGCTCATGATTAGGCTGGTGCCCTGCGCTTGGCCTTCGAGTGGCGCTTTAGAAGTTTGGAGATAACGATTATGAGTACGACATTCTGGTGTAATTTTTTAGCAAGGGGCCTCCAAGCCTTATATAACTTAGGGCTTCACGAAATCTAATTCAGGCATCCCGAACGGCTCGACCTTTCGAATGGAGTGTAGTGATGTGAAAACGATGCCGAATTACAATTCTTTGAAGTCTTTAAGAGAGTTTGAAGTATCTTTTACCTCTATAAATTCCATTGTGTGACGCCGCTACAACACACCTGCTATTCGTTCTCTACACTGATTTCCTTTATGTGAGCGTTATTGTTGGCACAAAACCTCTGATGTGCGTGTTCATACGAAGTTCGGGAAAATAGTTTTTTCTCTAATTAATTTTTTCTAAGCTACGACTTCTAGTTGTTACCATAGGACAGAATAGCAATAAGTCGTAGGCCTATTAGAAACTGTGATTTTCATTACGAGTGGTGGCAACGATCTCTATGTCAGTTTGTCAGTAGTTTTTAGTCATGTTGAAATTTACAGATGTTAGGTTTGCGTATCGGACTTATTCGTAGTTTTTTGTGTGGATTTTGTACATTTTGACCATAACCGTAACCGTAACCATATATTTTATTGGTCCCGTCAAACAACAGCAGCAAACAAAACATTTCAGGTGTATTACAACAACTGTATAAATTGTGGTTATCCGTGAACAACGTGCGACATCTACCAATGAGGGACTGCTCGGCGTTGACGTTGTCTGGTCGCGGATGCTACCAGCTGTCGCCGCTCCATTTTATCTACGCACCTTCGTCCAGAGAATCTGAGCAGGATGCTGTCAGCTTTCAGCTTTTGATTGGAATCGTTGGTTGGGTTCAAAACCAAAACCAGAAGATCAGTCTGCATTACGGTTTGTTCTGCTGGACATTAACCTGATTACAGCTTCGTTTTGGTGTGCCATTAGACAAGTTAGAAGTTACTAATCACAATAATAATTACAATGCCCGTACGTGGTCCCGCCACTGGCGACTCTTCCAGATTTCTGTTCACTGTTTTGCTTACTGACAATATTTCTGTTCTCAATAACATTTCACATCATTTAGTCTAGCGTAGTGAACGCCTTACATTATTGAGGCAATGTAAAGTTACCTTAATAAAATAAGTAAGTAGAAACCAGAGCAGTGCATTAACACTCACTCTCTTGCAATCCCTCGAATGATGCGTAGATTTCTGAGGAACGACAGTGATGTTAAATTTGGATGCCATGCATCTACTTCGAGAATTCCTGTTATCTCTTCGACATCCTTCAGTATCTCCAAATCATTGAGCTTAATCTGAGGGCCTATGTGATGTCTTCAGACAAAACAATAAATGTTATTTCTAACACAATGTATAGGATACTGTATGAATGCATGCTAGTATGCATGGAGGTTAATATGCAAGTAAGTATGCAATTAAGTATGCAAGTATATACGTAATACTATGTACTAGCTTACGTTCACGCAAGCAACATTACCGGCACTCTCCATAAAGAACATCGAGACAGAAATCAAACAATACGAAGCTGTAGTTAAAAATCTTTGTTCGATTTACTGACGACACGAACATTCAACAGCTTACAAGAATGACATTACGACGGAGGTAGGCATTACCTGTTAAAATGGGACATTTAGAAAGTTAAAGTGATGGCCATTCAAAGCATCAGAAACAACAATCGGCATCAGAATCCTCTGTGCAGGTAAGTCAGTTCGTCTATTTCATAATCCGATATTTGTATAGCGCCGCTACCAGAAACGTCAACCACAGGCGCTCTCTGTGCCAGCCTAAACGATGTTAAATATCATTAAGAGCAGAACATTCGTCAGCAGCATATAACTGCTCAGATAACTAGAAGTGGTGACAAGTAGACTCACCACTGGCAGGCTCGAGCATACATGAAAAGCTCAACCACAAAATTTTCAATTAGAGTGGACATGACAACCAAATAAAAGTTCCAGTAGTACGTAGAATCGGAGATAACCCTGTAAGCGCACCCATTTGGTGCCCATATAGGAACTATATTCCCATACGAGACCCTATAGAGCCCATATGGGTCCCACCTAATGCCTATGGAAATTCTGGCAGGGAAGAAACGGATGTGATCCCCGCCGTTTGCACACGATCAGCAGCCCTTCGCGGAGGGAAGATGACACGGTGTCCGGAAAACCTTTGAACCACCATATACGAGAAGAACAGGTAGAACAGGTAGGTCTACTCATTGCCCCCCGATCCGTAGGTACTATACCCCGTGATCGATCGAGTCGAGCTGCTACGATCGACTTGGCTCGGCCGACGATCGACTCGATCGACTTTGTCGACTAGTCGACCTCTCGATCGACTTGGCAAATAAACGATCGACTTGGTCGACTTTGTCGACTTGGACTGTATCTCTGGGCCATGGGCCCGGTAGCCATGGCGCCAAAGGTGCCAATTCTCACACAAGTTTTGGCTTTGTAGCGCCGAAGCACATGCATGCTCACACAACTTTTGGCTGGCGCTTTGTATTTGATGCTTGCTAAAGTAGTTATTGGCTTATTGTGCTATAGACGCGTTTCATTTCATGAATATGTGTCCCTAGTATAATAAACTTTTCCACTGATTGTAAAAAATGACAAAATATTCTTATTGGTTATATCGGATATAGGCCTAATGTATAATTCTATCCAATTTAGGTCTGTACTCTGCTTGAGGTTAGCTCACGCCAGGGCCTACTATCCCCCCCTGTAAGCTGGAAGCAATCCCCCCTTACTGTAAACCCTCCCCTTTTTCTGCCCCCTTCCTCCACTACACCCCCCACTCCCCTCCCATTCCCAACCCAATCCACTCCCCTTACCCCTCCTGTACATTCCCCTTCCCTCCCCTTGAAGTGGGGGTCCGGGGGTCCTCCCCCGGAAAAATTTAGGATTTCTACATTGCCGTAGGTGAGTTTTAGCGCATTTTTGGAGCAAGAAA
This sequence comes from Allolobophora icterica, assembly GCA_963556255.1. Taxonomy (NCBI): domain Eukaryota; kingdom Metazoa; phylum Annelida; class Clitellata; order Crassiclitellata; family Lumbricidae; genus Allolobophora; species Allolobophora icterica. Next base: position 65,240,748 of record OY744606.1, read on the forward strand.
ACTGGCTTTGGAAGACTATACATTTTAGTTCAACTGAACTGTTGAATTAATTTCTGCAGGGCTCCTAGTGCACTGTAAAAATTTTATGGGACAAGCTGTAATAAATGTGGCACAAAATTTCAGTGCTACAATTATTTTTGTGTAGTGCAGTGAAAATGGGATTATCAGCAGTGTTTTAGTTGTCCAAAAACAACTGGGGGGGTCAAAATTTGCCGATTACCAAATCACATAATAACATAGACCAAACACCAGTTTTTTGTAGTAAAGTAACCCCCCAACATATTTTCAGTTACTTAGCTGAGGGGGTTGGAAAGAGAACTGGGGGGGTTCAACCCCCCCAACAACTAAAACACTGATTATCAGGTCTTGAAATATTCCTGCAAAATAATTGTCGGCTGGATAACACTGTAACAAGCAGGGAGCCTCCAGCCTGTTCCCGCTGCATTACACCATAAATATGCATTCATAATGCAATCTTTAAAATCCCCATATATCTGCTGAACAGTGTCCTATATTGCCCAATATTTTAACATGTGTCCCATATTTTGGAAATTTCTAAATCAACAGGATTGTGAATGCTTTTCTTCAATTTTTAAAATACTTTTTGCATCTTTCATCAACAAAAAATAGCAGAACATGATAGCCAATTGCTAAAGAAAAACAAGTAATAATGATACACTAAAACACTGCTTAGACACTGTACGGTAATCTCAGCAAATATTGCATGGCCCATAATACTGATACATCACAATGCAATACTTTAAGAATCATTAGTAATTAGTCACTTTATTAGTCACTAATTATTAGAAATTAGTGACTGTGCCAGGGGGGGAAACTTTCCCCCCCTGGCACAAATTGGAAGCAGTCTGATTCCTTCCCCCCCTACGTAGTAGGCCCTGGCTCACGCAACTATTAAACACTTTCCGAGCCACTGCTCTTGGCCAAAGTCGAAGCATTCAGTCCCGTCCTAACATACAGACATTCGAAAGTTTTGAGATCGTCGTTACTGACTACCATGATGTAAAATAACAACTATTTTTACATCATGCTGAATACAAACCTGAAATTTCCTGAAACTAGCGCATTTTAACGCATCTTAATCTTTCCAATTTGGCAATTTCACCGTAAAACTGTGAAAAAAAGTATCTGCATCTTCCACTATACGAAATCGCCAAGAGGCTCATAGTTTGCACTGAACTTCAAATCAGGTTAATACGGTAGTTGTGCGTTTACAAAGCATTACGTCATCACATCATGTGAGTCATTTTGTGAAGTAGCGGCAAAAATAGTAAGAAAATATTTCATAGTCGAGTCAAGTCGAGGAAACAACGATCGACTCGACTTGTCAGAACATATGATCGACTCGACTTGCAAGTCGATCGAGTCGAAGCTTCTTCGACCGACTCGACTTGGCCGAGTTTCGATCGACTTGATCGACTGACTCGATCGATCACGGGGTATAGTAGGTACGTGTAGTTGAAACACTCCGTGATTGACGATCAATGACTGTCTCGCCCTTTCTCCAGAGAGTCCAAGGTTTCCTGGCGAATGAAGCTCTGTAATACTCTTTATCTAAGGCTGCACTATCCAGCTGAAAACCTGTCTCCCCTCAATAGCTGGACAATCGCAGAAGGCAATGATAAAATGCAACAAAAAGCGCGAGAAACGCAGTCAAAATGTGATGAGAACGAAACATAATTGGGGAGTGCGGACTTTGAACAGTAGGCCTAGTAGTTAAAAAATTGCCAGTATAATTTGCCGTTCAAATTTTACATCAAGTCAATGAAATAGACGACAACCAACAATCAAAATGGCTACTATTTGTAGGTCTATAATAGCCGCAGACAAAAGCGAAAAGACATCTATTTGGGAATTGGACTCACCCTGGAAGCGTTTGGAAGACTGGCTAAGTTATGTAGAAACACGGAACTACGCATTGAACAAAGGCAAGAATATATGAGACAACCCATTTCCAATATATTCACCATAATGCAGGAAAATAAGACACCTAGACGAAACTAATCTTCGCAACAGAAATGCGCTACCTACACAAATTGCAGGAATCTCACAACCACAAAAATTAGTACCGGTAATGATGAAATATAATAGGTAAAAAAATGTGTTAGATAAAGTCGTTCAGGAAAGACTCCGATGGTTTGGACATGTGGAAAGATTGAAAACGAACCGAATACTCCACTTGGCGTTACACGCAACATACAAAGGAAAGAGAAGCAAAGGCAGGGTATTCATTCATTCATTTTGATAATTTATATAGCGCCTCTTCAAGAAACCTACTCAGAGGTGCTCCCAGTCCAACCACGGTTAAAAAGAGAAGTCTTAAGGAGGCGGCAGAATACAGGTGAACTTCCTCGTGGAAATAAGCGCAAAGAAGGTGAGAGCCCAATCCATATAGAGGGGCCAGCCAATGAGAAGGCACGACGCTGTTTAACTGAGGAGCGGGAGCGAGGAACCAACAGCTCACCCCCAGTTGCAGAACGTAGAACTCGACGCGGCATTAGGCTCTTGAGCGGACAGCAGAAATCAGATAGGTAAGACGGAGCTTCACCAGCGAGAGACCGCCAAACAAGAGAAAGAAATCCTATAGGAGATGCGCTGCGAGGCAGGAAGCCAATGCAGGACATCACACATATAAGCTGAAACTGGTGCATATTTTGGGATATGGGCAATGAGCCGAGCGGCAGAGCGAAGGACCCGGTCAAGCCACCCAATTAGAGCCAATGGATGTCCAGTGAGAACAGAGCAGCAATAGTCAACTCTACTGGAGATAAAAGCGTGAATAAGGTTCACCGCCGCTTCATAAGAAAGGGACTGCATTACAACACGCAACTGCCGGAGCTGGTAGTAGCAACTCCGGGTGACCAAGTTAACATGCTGAGAAAAAGTAAGCTCTTGGTCAATTTTCACACCCAGATCCCGGATAGTGAGCGAAAAGGAGACATGGGGAAGGCCTTTGCTAACAAGTGCAGGTCAACTTTTGTCAACTGTCTGCGACCACCAAGCCAAATAAACTGAGTTTTAGATGGGTTCAGCAGTAACCGATTAGAAGCCATCCATCCAGAAAGTGTGTCAGTGGCATGGCACATCAGGCCAACAGAAGCAGCTGTCTCTGTTGGACGGCAATGGGTGTATGCTTGTATGTCATCCGCATAGAGGTGATGCAGTAGCCCACAAGACCGCAACAAGGAACTGATATCAGAAGTGAACAGAATGTAGAGCAATGGGCCAAGGACAGACCACTGCGGAACACCAAACAGAGCAGGAACCCAGGAGGACCTAGGAGAGCAAGTCACGACACAGTTAGAGCGACCAGTAAGAAAAGAGCAGAGCCAGTCTAATGGTTTGTCAACCACTCCAAATGAGACTGAAAGGCGCTGGAGAAGGATGGTGTGGTCAACTGAGTCAAATGCAGAGATAACGTCAAAAATGGCCGGAAGAGTAACCTGGCCACTATCCACGGCGCCATATGGATCAGACAGAAGGCGAACCAGTAGGGTCTCGGTAGAATTGCAATTGCAATTCCAAGACTACTCTAGCATAAACTAGGGTAGGTAGTCTAATATAAACGAAGACACAACAAGAGGTTGACTAAACACGAGAACATCACTTAGTCTGACAAATTAGCCCAAGCCTACAGACTGGAGACACTCCTTGAATATAGAGAGCTGGTCGTATTCAGGTACTAAAATCTGTTTCCTTAGCCACCTTCACCCATATAGTTCATGCATTTGTCTGTTCTAGAATTGACTATTGCAATTCAATTCTTATTGGTCTTCCTAGGGTCCGCCTGTCTCCTCTCCAGTCAGTTCTCAATGCTGCCGCCCATTGCTCGTCTTCCTAAATTTTCCCATATCTCTTCGTTTATGGTCAATCAACTTCACTGGTTCTCTCTCCTGGCCCGCATTCAATATAAAGTTCTTCTTCTTGTCCTTAGGTCGAAACTGGCTACTGCTCCGACATATCTCAGGGACCTCATCTCCCCCTCTTTCTGCAGCTTCTCATCGACCTCTTCGCTCTCGCGACCGGCATGTCCTCTTTGTTCCGCGTGCCAAGACTACTCTAGCATATACTAGATCTTTTGCCAACATATAGGCCCTCCCTGTGGAATGCCTTTCCTTCCTCTCTACGGGTAACCTTACTTTCTGGATATCTTTCTACATCCCTTTCCGTGTTTAAAACCTTTTTCTTCTCTCAGAGCCTTCGCACTGGGAGCGCTGCTGAGTGGCCTCACCTGTGAGCAGCGCTATTGAAATCTCCATATACGATACGATAATAATTCCCACTAAACGCCGCCAAACGGCTTGAGTCAGAAACTGATGATGATATATGAACGTATGCATATCACATGCAAGTATGCATGGATGCAAGTGAGCATGAATGCAAGTATATATGTATGTATGAATGTATGTATATGTGCAAGTATATATGTTTGCAAGTATGTTTGTATGTAGTGCGCATATATGTATGCATGCATTGATACTTCTGTGCATTTGCTTATGCACGTAGGGATAATGGATGTATGCATGAGTTGATGAATGCATACAGCTGTGCAATTTCAGCGCATCAGAAGAAGAACAACGAGCGTTATATCAATAAACCGTCCAATTTAATATGAATCATCTGAAAGCGCTTGTTCTGCATTACCCGACGAAACTGTTGTTCTTAATCCTAAGGCTTCCTTCCACTTTCGTGCACTGGTTAAACTGTGCGAGGTTTTCGGCATGGAGCCACAGTTCAGTTCCGCTACAAGCTGTAAAAAAATAGACAATTACGCACAAGTACGTACATTACATTGCGAAATAATAGTATGATCTTCAGATAATAGACTACATTATTGTCAACAAATTATTTTATACCAGCGAAATGATGAAATTATCGATATCATAACTTTGCTACTATTACCAATCAATGCAATATATAAACTAAGTTTAAGACTCGGACCGAACAGTTCAAATGACTCGACTTAGGAACAATACGCAGCAGCATGTAACTTCCATCTTGTTCTCTTCACGAAGTTTCGCAATGTTGGTATTATTCCACCGGTTTTCTTGTTTGGGTAAACTAGACTTGCGTGTTAAGATTATTTGTTTTCAGTACGCTTATGCGGCATTGTCTCATATCTGCATTCATTTTTAGCTGTTTCAGGACTACATTTGACTGATCGTTTCAGAACTAAATAATAATGGCATCAATGTTTGCAAATTGCTCTGTACGCAACATTGCCAGTCAAGTGACTCGCAAGTTGTTAAATCTGGTGGATAGTTCATCTTCTCGTGAACGTTCTTCAAGTTTTAGCGGACCACACTCCTCCAAGGAGTTAACACTTTGTTAGTCGCAAAGATTTTGAAATCCGCAAACTTCGGTCGAAAGCGATCGAATTTCAGTTGTTTTCATTTAGTGGCAGAAAGATTAACAAGATTGTTCAATGTGCGTCTGATCCTTGGAGGCGCATTAGAATTGTAATTTTATTAATAATTATTTTGCCAATGAGCTCAACACAAATTGGAAAATACGTCATTGCAACTGCAGAACCTTCTGCTTGGAAAAGTCTATTGTATGATTCAGTCCAATGCTAAATATTATTTTTGTAAATACTAGTAAATACCATTTGAGACCATTTGAAAGGAAACTTAAGCTTGGGAGCAGACTGAAAGCACCCTGGTTATTTTGTGTAACGCTCGAGGTACGAAAAATCCCTCAGGCTCTTTTGCCATCTGTTATAGTCAGGTCCGGGAGTTCCTTTGAGCTGTGTATGTCCGCATTCACGAGTGCCCTCCGCACCAGGTCGTTGGCAGCGAAGTGACGGACTGTTCTTCCTGCTGATGGCCTGCACACCAACCCGTGGTGCCTTCTTGAATCGACTGATGGGACGCATACAGGTCCAGCCCCAGACGCAGCCTTCGGTCACACGGACCGCCTCATTAGTCAGGTCCAATCCGCAGGAGGCCAGAGGGATGGTTGACAACCAGTCTCCTACGTGAGGACAGTTCACCGCGCCCAGCCTGTCCCTTTTGACCGGGATCATCCGCTGATTGAGGCTTATATCAGCCTCAATCAGTGGACGATCCCACTCCTTCTGCCTGCCTTAGGAGGTCTCTGCGCCGCCCGGTTGCTGTTAATTCGGGCTGCCATTAGTGTGTCGAAATGGTTGTCTCTCCATCGCACCTTGTTCAGGATGGCCCCACGCGTGGTCTCACTGGTCTGATTGACGCGGCTGATGCCAAGTAGGCGGAAGTTGCCATTGTCGAAACCCTTCACAATCCGAGTGCGCCATTCCTAATCGGCAGCGTTACTTGTAGCCTTTGGATGCCGTTGAAATTCACGTTGAGTAACTCATCTATCCCTCTCCGTAATAGATCATCCAATTCTTTCGAGCAGTGGGTGTCCATAGCATGAGGCGTTTCGTAACAGGTAGTTCACCTTTGCCACCCAAAGCTTGCCGGTAGTAGGATCAAGGCCGCCTGCAGGCCATGAATACAGGCCTGGTCCGTCAACGCCCGCTCCAGTGTTTCATTGTGGGCGAGCAGAACACTTTCCAATGCCCCTCCTTTGAACAATGGGCCCCCTAAGAGGAGTAAGTGCACCATATCCGTTCGCGCGAATCCCTCGAATTCCGGGCCCGTCGGGTCCTTCCCAGAATAAATCTCACATTCCTGCCAATTCAGGTGTAACCCAGCGAAACCTTCTGGTCCGTAATCAAGTCCATGTCCTGGCCGACATCCTCCCTTCTGCCCCGGCGAGAGGTCTTAAAGGTAGCCAAGTCTCAAAACTGAGTGCAGTGAACGCAGTACGGGCTACAGAGGCAGGCAGAACAGCAGGGGCCCCAAGGGCTCACCCTGATGCGGACCCATCCGCATCCCGTCTAATATTAGTATCACTGTTAATTGTAAATGCAAATTTGATTTGTGTAGCGATGATTCAAAAGACACTTCTCAAAAACGCTCCCAAACTGACAATACAAGATTGCGATCAAACAGAAAAACTATTTTAACGCATTTCGACTTTTGCAGGGTTGAACAGTGTTGGCGTTTAATTTTTACAAATGCTTGTGATATTCTGTGGTTGTCGATACTCTGAATGCAGCTATAGAAAATCTCATTTTTTCCTATTCGTCGGTTTCTAACTCATGATGGTAAACATGTTCTTGTTGTATCATTCGTCCATTAATGCATAGACTGTTGTACTTCAATCATCTGTTCGTTTCATCGCCAACTTTATGAATTTTTGACTTTTCGAATTGGGCTCACGCATCAGTTCACCTCGTTCTACGGCTTCCTCCAAGTTTAACTGGATTTATACACCTCAACACTTGATTTCAACATTTAGGCAGTATAGAACGTTTCTTACTTTTCGGACATATTCCGTCTTTGCACGGAATGCACTTCTTATCATTAGCCGTCTTGTTCTCCATGTGACCACTTTTGCATTTAGTAACACATGCATCATCCTGTATGAGCATATTTTCTAAATGACGAACAACAGAAAATGTAATGCATTAATATATGAAGGTTTGAAAAGTGGAACAATCTAGGCGCATCGGATTCAAATCGCCGATGAAGTTCAAATATATGTCGTCTATATCGTAATCTCCAAACTTCTAAAGCGCCACTCGAAGGCCAAGCGCAGGGCACCAGCCGATTCACGAGCGCTACGTCAGATCAGAGAGGGTTTCCAGAAAGTAGTCCAAAAGAGGTCCAAGTCCGATTTCCAGAAGGCCAAACCAAATCAGAGGGGGTTTCCAGAGAGTAGTCCAAGAGAGGTCCAAGTCCGATTTCCATGGTACCAGCAGATTAGGAGAGGCAGAGCAGCTGTTAGGGCGGGTGTCGTTTACGGCGAGAATTCGAAGGCGGAGGATCAGATGAGTCAGGGCAGGAGTACTTGAAAAGGTGAGACTTCAATTTTGAGTGGAAAGTCCGGGGGTGATAGAGGAACATGAGGATGAGGTTGAAGGACTGGTTGCAATGATGATGGAGGCACTGAGAAACTGCGGAATTCAGGGGGAGATCATTCCAAAGGTGTGGTGCAGTGTTGGATATGACTCGGGTGGAAAACTTGAGGTGAGTCGTGACTGGGAGTCGAGAAAGACTGAGATAGGACGATGATCGGGTGGAGCGGGTTGTCTGAATGGTAAAGAGATCACGAAGGTACTTGGGCTGGGAATATTGTAGGGGGTTGTAGGTTAGTGATAGGACTTTGAAGTGAATTCGCTCTGGGATTTTTAACCAATGGAGTGATTTGAGGATGGGAGTGATATGATGATGTTTGGGCGTTATAAATGCTATTTTCTGGGCCTCCATACCTAGCCATGCGTGGCTGGGAAATTTTGCGACATGCACCTGCATTTATCATCGCACAAAACCCAGAGAAACTCCGCATAAAAAATGTTCAATATCCGTCTAATAGTCCAGGTAATCCAGCTCAAATATACCTACAACCAGGGCAAAATTGCTTCAGAAGCTTTTTAAACAGTTTCGTGCTAAACAATTGCTGAATAACATATCCAAAATCGGGCTAAATCGTTCCACGGTAACAATCCCCCGCCCAAAAAAAATTTAATTTCAAAATGGCGGATTGGCGGTTTCATAAGAAATACCAATGATAATAGAGCCCTACCAATAACTTGCAGTTAGACATGGGAAGAAGTGCTCCAAAAGCTTTTTAAACGGTTTCCTACTCAGAAACCATTGCTGCATAATATATCACGAATCGGACGAAATCGGACTACGGGAACACCCCCAAAAATGAATTTTGAAAATGGCGGATTGGGGTTTCCTAAAAAATACCAATAGGGCCTAATAATACCAATAGTTTGCAATTAGACCTGGGCAAAATTACTTCAGACGCTTTTTTAACGGTTTCCTGCTCAGAAACCATTCCTGAATAACATAACCAAAATCTCTCTAAATCGGACCACGGGAAAATCCCAAAATGGCCAAATCCAATACGGCCGCCGTCGACCGTATTGGAAAAATCATCCTTTTGTTTTTTAGAGTATATGCACTGTAATACCTCTGATGTTACTGAATTCAGTATGTAGAGCTCATTATGATATTGCTTTCGCCATTCGAGGTCATCTTCACCTTGAAAGGTCATGGTCAAGGTCATTTTGGCAGATTGGAAAATTCCCCTTTTGGTTTTTTTTAGAGAATATGCACGTGTAATACCTCTAAAGTTATTTATTTCGGTATGTAGAATTCACTTCAGATTTTCTTTCGCCATTCGAAGTCATCTTTACCTTGAAAGATCGTGGTCAATGTTATTTTGTTACAACGATGACGCCATCAAGCAAACTTACCATCATTCGGAAAATGTAAATTTTATGTGTTTTTGTTCTTCACTGTGACCATATACTACTCTTGCCACACATGTTTTGGTAGATTTCATGTCTAAGATGCCACTAGCACAATTCCATAATCTTGGTGTGGTCATCGACGCCAGCATAACCTCAGCTTCATCCCTCGGCCAAAATGTGAAATTCATTTATCAGGTACTTGCCTCCTAAATTGAGATGTCTCAGCTATGGAAGCGATCTGGTTGCAGCAGCTGGAATGTGTTCACATTTTTTGTAGATTTTAAACATCATACATGAAATCTACCACAACATATAAGTAAGTAAGTAAGCAAGTAAGTAAGTGCATATGTGTGGCAGAGTAGACTGTTGACACCATTAGGTGAGGTTCAGTCTGGGCTCAATCTTCCCAACAAGTAGTGACTTGTTGGTGTGAGTTGGAAGATCACCATCGAACAGTGGAGATGCTGAGAGCAAATTGTGTGTGAGTATCTACCTTAGGTCCATGCCGCGCTTCTTAGCAATGTCCAAGTTCCTATTCGCCTCTGCCATGTCCTTAGATGAGAGGTCGTTCTTCTCCTTCTCCATTGTTTAAGGTGTCTTCTGAGGTTGGACGGTGAACCGTGGGAGTTTCGACTTCAATGAAGCCGTGATAATTTTCTTGGTCTTCTCAACTAATCTCTCCTCCCTGGAGTGGCATTGTGGCTCCTACCACATAGTGACCTCCAGGACCCTTCGACACTCGCTGGATGGTCTGCTCGACCTTCATGCCACCTTTGACAGCGCAGAACCATCCTGGGCGATCCTGAACAACCCACTGACTCACACAGAAGCGCCGGTACAGCTAAAGATGTGTGGACTACAACACTTTGATTTGTTCCAGATACCACGATCCATAACGCAAAAATTGGCTTAGAATCCTCGACAGAAGCCGCTAGTATATTCCAATTTCTTTCTCTCTCTGATACTAACAGCGTTCTTGATGACGGCGACCAACTGTAGCCAAACTCAAAAGAATTGTCACAGCTCAGACTTGGCAATGCAACTCCTCCACTTCTCCAATCAGGGACTCACTGTTCAGGGCAACATTGTTCTTCAGCCAGTGTAATTTGCAGTACCGCCAACTGTGCCAGCACTGGATATGCAGCTTTGTCCTTGTGATTCCAGAATATCTCCTCCTAGTGAAGCGACCGGATCAGGTCCTCCACAATAAGAATAACAACGGACTCTCTTACAGTAATAATGGGAAACTCAATTTCTTTGTATATGGTCACAGTGAAGTACAGCAAAACATAAAAATTTACATTTACCGAATGTTGGAGAGTTTGCTTGATGTTGTGTCATCGATGTAACAAAATGATCTTGACCATGACTTTTCAAGGTGAAGATAACCTCGAATGGAGAAAACAATATCAGAAATGAATTTTACATACCGAAATCAGTAACATCAGAGGTATTATACGTGCATATACTCTAAAAAAAAACAAAAAAGGTAGATTTTCCAATCTGCCAAAATGACCAAGACCTTTCAAGGTGAAGATGACCTCGAATGGCGAAAGCAATATCAGAAATGAATCTACATACCGAAATCAGTAACACCAGAGGTATTACACGTGCATATACTCTAAAGACACAAAAAAGGTGGATTTTCCAATACGGTCGACGGTGGCCATGTTGGATTTGGCCATTTTGGGATTTTTCCGTATTCCAATTTGTCCGATTTAGGATATTTTATTCAGCAATGGTTCCTGAGCAAGAAACCGTTTAAAAAGCTTGTGAAGCACTTTTGCTCATGTCTAACTGCAAATTTTTGTTAGACCCCTATTATTATTGACATTTCTTAGGAGTCACCGTTTAAAAAGCTTCTAAAGCAATTTTGCCCAGGTCTAACTGTAAATTGCCTGGACTATCCAGCTACTTGAAATGCACATTTTACTCAGAAGACATCTAAACACATTTGCTAAATGTCCTAGCAAAACCAGCATAAACACAGGTTAATCGATTACCACTATATCTGTGTTTGATATGCTATGGACAATTGCTGTTTTCAGCATAGACCGTCTGTAGACTGTACATGCAAACTAACTTAAGACAGCAAAGCTAAACTTAATTAAAACTTAACTTATACAATACATTCAATGCAGTATTACAGAATACAAGGCGATATTTCGAGTGCATCACTTCAACGCAGTAGGTTACAGCGTCGCCAGATCGTCTAATACAAGAATTGCCTGCAAACAGAAGGCTATTGTCTTGATCCAACCTCTGACATAAATGCGTCAGATTACCTTCATTGATATATGTAGGCTATATTTTAAAATAGACGCAATAGTGCAGCTCAGCCGATACTTATAGGCCTTTGTATCACAACTCAATCAGCCCGGGATCTCACGTTTAACGTTTGAAATACTTGTTACGCCTTTATAATAAAAGCTAATAATTTTAGAGCTGGACAAAATATTTGTCTTTCAGGCTGCATAGTGCACACAGTCGCGTAATAGATAAGGCAACTAAATATTTCAGTCCCTTGAAGCCTGCTCACTGAACACTAAAGAAATTGCAAGTTAGCCGCAGTCTGCACGCGCTGTGTAGCCTATCACTACTTGTGAATTTGACGCTTTAAATTTTACCTGGACATTCTTTAACGCATTTGTATCCAAGCATGTACGTGGTAGGTGGAATCTCCCATTGATTTGTAGTTTGGTTGTACTTTGGCTTGTTGCAATAATCAACACATCGATCTTCCTTTATGAAATTTCTACAGGACTGCAAAATTTCACATTGCATTGCATATACATTACTATTATGCAGTTTCTTTAGTTTCATCTATCGCTATTAATGGATTTTGTTAATTTTGGGGATTTTATTCTAGACTTATAACTTTATAATACGCATAGCCGCAAATCAGATAGTTCTTACTATATCCGCTAATAAAATATTAAAATGTTATGTATAGTTGTAGCCTACGTATGTAGGTACGTACCTGGGCGCTCTTAAAGAGCCATCTCAGCAGCGTGCATCTCTAGCCTAACTGATGTTGGACTTTTAAATGAAATACAAAACGAATTATGCTCGAGTAGCTGAAGAAGTTCTTACGTGGCAGTCTCGTGAAGTCAACAAATTCTTAACAATCGTTGAAAGTTAAACGCGTATTTTGAGTTCATTGACACGGACTGTGTCAGAGATGACTAATGAAGCACATAACAGCTGAGTGGCAGAGCTTAAAAATAGCACTTGTTAACGCCTTATTGCCGAAAATGACTTTATTACGATTCTTATACTGTGAAATAATTGACTTCTGTTAATTGATAGCGAACAAGAAGACTGAATAAATACCACGCAAGACGACTCGTCAGATCCAGTACATCCGCCGATGCACGCTGAGTTGCAGAAGCAGCGAGAACATCCTCCACGACAGTCCATACACGGCCGCTCTAGTGAAACGGAACACCGGATAAATATTGATAGAAAATATTAAACTGAATTTTTAGAACATTTGCCTCTCTTTAAACAGCATGGACGATTGCGGCAGCCCAAAAAATCTGCGATCTGCAAATGTTTCAAACCACAAATCAAAATCACTGCAATGAGCAAACCGAATTGAACGACAAAGAGTTTACTCTCTCACCTGCTTGGCACATATCTGGTCCGTCAGCCCAACAAAATCTTCCATCACCAATTGTACAGTTCTCGTAGCAAGTTCCGTTACCTTAAATGAATAACATATTACTTACATATATCACACTGTTGAGGTGTGTAAGTAAGCAAGTGCGGGCTCATCTTTTGGATGTTGACCTGCTTACGGCTTGTGTGCCATCGGTTGATGCGTTGTGCATTACACACCAGCGCATAGAAGTCACTAATTACAACTACAGGTAGGAGCACGGCTCAGATCCCGTAGGGTATTCCATTGAAATGTCACACTATAAGTTACTGGAGGGTGAACAGCAAAGAGGATGAGAGTCCTTGCGTCTGGAGAGACAGATGTTTGACTGGTCACATTCGCTCGTAGTTCCAAATAAGTTCTGCTAGCCGACGTGACTAGTATAAGAAATGCAACCTTACCCGCGAGACTTTACCGGTGGTGACCAACATCATGCGAAAATTCCGCCCTAAAGTCTTTATCTTTCAAGTCACTAAACAGAGTTCACTAAGGTAGATAGGTAGGCAAACTCCTGCCATAGCTAAGACCTTACATAATAAATAAATGATAAATGTCAAAGGAAGCAAAAGTATAAATCCATTAGAATCCACCACGCACCCATAGGTTATAGGAAGAACTTAGTTTAATAAAGGTATAACTCTAGAAGTAGGCGGTCAGACAAGAAAAGTTAGTCGGCGATGAATCCCAATAACTGTTAGGTTACGATGGACAAGTTTGGTTATGGCTAGTTTTTAGATACACTAATTTTATCTGTCCACATAGGCTAGATTATGAATCGCGATTGTCGTTGAAACTGTAAGCAGTGTTAGTCGCCTTATTTTGGTACTTCTGTTCTGGTTTAGTTACTAATTTCAATGCGCATATTAATATATAAATCCTGTGCATGGAAGCACGTTTCAAGACATTCGTCATCAGAAAGACGATGAATGTTTAAAGGAACATTCGTTTCCTTTTCGTGGACGGGTGGTGGCCATTCTAAGTAGCAGGTTGCCACTGCGATAAATATATTTTATCTTCACTAAGAGATTTTAAGGAGAGGTTCTGATGTTCATGACCCTATTTTTTTATATAAATGACTGCTATGAATGAAATTAGTTTACTTTTATAAGCATCTCTTTCACATAAATTGCGCATAATACAGAAACAGTGAGAACTCTAGGAACCGATAGCGATAAATTGAACATTAAATCACATTTTCGTTGCATTGTTCAGAATAGTTAGGCCTATGTAACGCAGTGGTACTACGGAGCAACTTCCGCATTACTTGGCTGCTCCACTTCTATCATATCTGCATAGGTCTGAAGCCAGAACAGCAAGTAATATCGAGACGGTAGATAACGATAGGACATTTTGGACGTCGAGCCGACTGAGCATGCCGACAGCCTTTTACGGGAGAAGAGAGAATGAGGCTTTCCCTCTGGCGATTTGAGCGATTAGTATGCCTGCCTCTTTGGAGGCGGCTGCCGCATGATTACATTACATTTGATAGGAGAAATTATCTATGTGACTTCTTTGGTTTAATGCTAATTTGTCTAGTAAATGAGCCAGCTGAGTCGTTAGCGGGTTTATTGATCCTTTTCGGCTGGCTCATTGTCTCGTACTTATAAGCTTAAGCTATACTCGCTGCTGCTATACGTATGAGTTGTACTTATTTTGTTCATGTGTTCTGTTTAACCTTTTCAGCGACTCAATAAAGACAGTGAATTGAATTGAATGTGCTGGTACTATGTGCAAGTACTATGTGCAATGTGCATCCCGCCCTGTGCTGTCTCAGCGGGAATGCTGCAGAATAAATAGGATAGTCTCCTTGTTGTCTGGATGGAAGGGAGATCTACGCTTTTATCCTTTTATTGGACATATTCTGATACGCTGCATCGTTTAGTTGTCTGCGTTTCTATTAGCACCAACTAAATCAACAAACGTTTCTGTGTTCACTCACTCTATCGTCCAATGGCGTCTTTGTGAAAACATAGAATGCTTCCGTAGGCCATTCCGTAGGATAAGATGCAAGAGTTGATACAGCAAGACATAGCATACATGTACTTCGTTGACCTCATGCGCAGAAAAAGGACATCGTAATGGACAAGTTCTCAGTGGTTGCTGGGCGTCCGTCGTGAAAGGACGTTTAGCTGAGTTACCCTCGAGTGCCCAAGGCATTTTTGGTACACGAATGCCCAACGGGGTCCGACCGGACCCAGTTTTTCATTTTAATTTCTGGAGAAGGGATTGGGATATTGTAACGGGATTTGGCTTGTTATAATCCAAATTAAATGTGCAATCGACCGATGTATGGCATTTCACAATAGCGCCATCTGGTGAAAGTTTATTTGAACTTTAGTACTCGTTTGTAGTGTTTTGCGATTTCAGGACTTTTCACAGGTATTCAATTGTACGGATATAGCTTTGACCTGTATAACCTCGAATAGGCAGCATTAAACTGCATTACACTCAGCGATGAATTCGCCGTCCAACGATGCCTAATAACTTGCGTTGACCAATTTATTTCTGGGCTGGTAAACATGTGCCAGTATGACCATCAGCCGCATATCGTGCGGTGTCCTTGGTATATGCTATGATTGTGGGGTACAGGGTGGGGGAATACTCACGCAAGATATATCATACAAAGCCAAATTGATGACTTTAGGATGTCCTGAAACCATTTTTTAGAAATTCCTTGTCATTCTAAAGTTATCCGTGGAAAGCCCCCCACCCCCAGGCACTCGAGGGTTAAATGCAGATCTCAGTGGAGTCGCTGAAGTGCTGATGTTCTTCGAGTGATTTTTGTGAGCAAAGCAATAGCTTCAAGAGTATACATAAGACTCGATAACAGGGGCGCCCGCAGGCTTTAAAAAATTGGACGCACACCCCAAAAAACTTGGACGCACACTCCTCCCGTCCGCTCCCATCCTACCCGTCCTCTGTCCGCGGCTGGTAGTCATACACTGAAAATGCCTCAGAGTGACTTATTAAACACAATTCAATTTAGATAACATCCAAATCTTTAACATGCCGTATTGTCGTTCATAAAAAATATCCATGCTCTACCTTATACTTGTGTGGATTTGATCTGGTGGGTGGACGCACGTGCGTCCAGTGCGTCCGCCTGCGGGCGCCCCTGCTCGATAATATACTCCGTATTGTGATATTCAAAATGAAATTCCGTGTATCTGTTAAGGTACCATGATACCTTATCCATGTGGTTGAATTGCTGCTAAAGATAGCCATCTGCGGTAAATTGACTGCCGCTGAACATTGTTCATTTTTGATTTTAAAAAATAGCAGCTGTTGGAAAAGAACTGGACAAATCATCACTTGAACATCCTATCCTCCATAACTGACTTCGTCAAAATCCGCTGATAAACGGAGTGAGAAGTTGTACATGTAGTCGTGACTGAAACGAGGGTAAACTATTAAGTACCTATAGTGAAAAAGTTCATAGATTCGCTGGTTAAGAAGTCATGCATAGTCTTGCTTTATATAGATATTGTATTATAATTTGAAGGTAACTGTAGATCTAAATATAGATTCAGTTCATTGTCCATAGAGTGGCAGATGCTGATTTCTGTATGGGAACAGTATCGCATCGTATTTATAGATTTGTGTAGGGGCCTAGCGCTGCTTACAGCTGAGGCCACTCAGTAGCGCTCCAGTGCGAAGGTTCCGAGAAAAGAAAAAGGTTTTAGGCACAGAAAGGGATGTAGGAAGATATCCAGAAAGTAAGGTAACCCTACTTACAATCTTTCTTCTTTCCTGATGAATCGATTATGATATTGCCTTTGGGGTTGTTTTGTTTGATGTAATTCCAGTTAATTGTTGTCTCGCCAAAACACAATTGTGCGTTTTCTCTGAATAAAACGTCTCCATTCATAATTTCTATCAAAGACGAAACATAATTATAATCATCAAACCTCATTGCAAATTTAGTTAAAGTCTACAGTCCTAGTATCGTCTAAAGAGGAAGATCCAATAGGCCTACTTCTTTTACTTAAGGTGCTGTGTATACTGTTGGTAAGCGCTCTCTTGGAGGGGACCCTTACGGACCGACTAATATATAGAAACCTTGAGCAAATCCACGAAGCCAAATTGATTGTCATTACCTATCGGCGCTATGCATATGAATGAACAATCGAACAAAGGAACGAATGTAGGAACGAATAAATGAATAGTTTAGCAAAATATAAACGATCCAAACTACCTAAGCTTTCATCTATTAAAATGCATCTAAGAGAAAGAAGTAGGCCCTATGGAACTGGAATGGCAGATCGATGAGCCAAAGGATGGAAAATGTAACGCATACAGACAGACAGGGAGATACAAAAATAGAAGGATAGAAGAACAGAATGATGGAAGAATTGACAGATATAAGGATTGAGTGACTGAGGGAAGGATGAATGGGTGGATGGATAGATAGATACATGGATGGATGGTGGAGGAATGAATGGATGGATATATAGATAGATAGTCAGATAGATAGATAAATAAATAGACAGATTGCAGATAGATAGAAAGTTAAAAATTCATACAGCTAGACAGATCCATAGATAGATACTCAGAGATAACGAGACTAGGATAGATAGCATCTGAAGCGCGCAAAGCGCATGCAAAAGGGTATTACATTAAATTGCATGGTGCTATACCTACAGTGTGTGGCGCACATTTCAATTTAGTAGATCTATAGGAGTATTATATCATAAGTCGAACTCGCTAATATATGAATCAACTCGCAACACGCGAGTTGATTTACATTCCTGGATGTCCTCAAATCGTCTCTCTCTTAATGCCTACAAAACTCAGTTCATTTGGTTTGGCTCTCCTCAACAGTTGCTGAAGATTGATTTTGCCCTCCTCTCTGAAATCTTTCTACACTACCCCTTTTCATCAAGTGTGCGTGACCTGGGTGTTACGCTTGATAGCTCTCTCTTCTTCAAAGATCACATTTCTAACCTCACACGTGTTTCCTATTTCCACTTAAGGCGTCTCAGGGCTGTTTGACGATCTGTCTCATCCTCTGTTTTCACCACGCTGGTCCATGCTTTCATTTGCTCCCGAATTGACTACTGCAATTCGCTTCTAATCGGTCTTCTCTGCAGTCAGTCCTAAATGCAGCTGCGAGATTAATAGCACGTCTGCCGCGCTACTCACGCATTTCTTCCTTCATGTTTGAGCAACTGCACTGGCTTCCTCTCTCTGCACGTATTAAGTTCAAAATTCTCATTCTGGTGTCCAAGACACAGCAGAGTCTCGCCCCCAAATATTTAATTGATGTAATTCACCGACCTCTTTCTATCTCCTCGCATCGTCCACTTCGCTCCTGAAACAGATTGGATCTTTTAGTTCCTAGTTCTGGAACAGCTATGGCAAAGTCCAGATCTTTTGCCTCAATTGGTCTCTCTCTCTGGAATATACTGTCTCCCTTTACTCGCTCTCAAATTTTAGTAGGTAACCCCTCGTCTTCTTTTGCTTTGCTCAAGACTTATTTCTTTTATCTCGGTCTTGCGCACTGGAAGCGCCTCTGAACGGTTCCCCTCATAGAGGCGCTTTATAAATGTTTAAATATAATACAATGCAATACAATACAGTAGCTGGTCCAACTTGCATAAGGTAAGTTAACGGCGCAATGAATGTCCGGTTCCTTGAAACATGGTTGCAAATTCAGCGATATTTTTCTGAAGAGCAGCATGTCCCACTTGTTACATCAATGTAACAATGGGACAGACATCATTCACACAAGAATACTCTCTCAAGCTTTCTCATGTTAAGGTCATTAGCTTCAGCGCTGCAGGAGCCTATATTTTCTTCCTACATCATGTTGCCATTTTTTCGTTGTTTTCATTGTCGCAGTTTTATTCACTGTAACTGCCATTGGTCGATTACCAAAAACTACAAAAACACCAGATTATGCACAAGAGTGACGCACCTACTCACCTACTAACGACGTCAGTGGCAATTCCTTGAGCCCAATGGAGTCGTCTATTGAATTGGCATTCTGTGCCACGTACAGACTGTACTTTTGGTTAAACTTTTGCCAACCACGTATTACCCTCAGCCCATTCAACCGAATTCGATCCACGTAGTTTCCGTAGATTAGAACATATCCGTTGACTTCACGGATCGTCTCGAGAAAGCTGAAGTCATACTGTGCGCCGGTTACTTCCATAAAGACGATTTCAAGGTTGTCGCGTACTAATGTACAATTCTCATACAGCTTTCGATATTCATCGTAACGTAAATTTTGGTCGGAACCAGAGTAAGTGTAACCCGTTTCTGTTCCTTGGCATTCTGCAAAGAAATTCACTGGTTGTTTAGATCATGTAATATTATAATACTTTTATGAGTTCATACGCAACGATTTCTTTAGCAATCCCTATGGATTTGGCTTGTATTATTTAATCTGTTTAATGATTTTTGCTTGTTTGTTTAAATAACTTCATTCATTCTTTCCAGTGGCGGCGCCAGACACTTTCTGTAACCAGGGCATAGCCAGGGCAATCGTACAAGTAACCAGTGCAGAGAGCGATTTATGCCCGAACAAATTCTTCCTTGCTCGATAATTCAAGTCTCTCTCAGCTCGCGCGCCCATTTGTTGGCTTCTCTGATTACCATGGGAATTCATCCGTCATGTTGGATCATGTGATGTTTAATTAGCAGACATCAACAGCTCTCACAATGATTGAAATTATTATATTATAGCGCCACTCTTTCTAGTTAAACGCCACTTTAATTGACTAGCTTATTGTAAGCCCAAATTGCTTAAATGCACAAGTCATTTGATAAGCCTTGTTCGCTACAAAGATGTCTTTGCTATCCTCGCTGTCAGGGCCAGAGTCGTCTTCGTCATCCTTACCATCCTCTTCTTCCTCTTCATCATCATTATTATCATCATCGGATCACTTACCTTTCTCGTAGACTTCCAGTAGTCCAATGCAAACGTTACTCGGTGATAAATACACTGACCAAATTACCAATGTCCAGAGAGAGGAATGCGCTCCAAATACCGCACTCATTGTCGAACTCTTTCTGTTAAATTCAGCTGAATGAAACTACACCGAAAAGCACAATCTGTTTATTCACACATAGACGACTTCTAGCTAGAATTCAACAACTTCGCAGCAGTGGACTAATACTCCTTTTAAAGTTTTTCTAATACGTAACGATTATATCACTTTGGCGTGCATAATAACGCATTAGATGTACAGTCGTTATTTCCTTCTCTTGGTTTCTGTATAGTTTCATAACATACAGGCTAACAAGCTGAAACAGCTTCGTCCGGCTAAGACTAATAAACTTCTGACGATCACACGATATCATTTATCCCCCATGGCAGCCCACTCTCTCATGGGCGCCTATACCGGAGCTTCGAGTGACACCACCCTCCTCTTGTTATGCAGCTGTAGATTCGTAGTCACAAGGTCAGTCACAGGCATTGAATAGCGTTGTTTGCTATATCTTGGTTAAATTTACCAGATCAAGTGCAAGTTATTTTTGCTCATCCTGGCAAATGCAAGGGTTTAAATTCTGAGCTCCATCAACTAATGTCAACACAGCTAAACAACTGATAGCTTACAAAATTTGATATACACAGTTCAGTCAAATTTTCGATGCACACTGTGGGAACATTCCTCAACGATTATCCCTTAAACATTATCAGAGTTGTTTAAGTTAGTACAATATTCCTAGTTATCTGTATATAAGGTTTTTAACCGTTTCAATCAGTTTTCAATCATTTAGTCAAAACGAGGTAGTGTCACATTTGTTGAATCATACCATAAGCTTATTCCAATGCCAGTTTATTGAACTATAGGGGCCTATAAGTCACGAGTCCAATGACAACCCACAGTTTATCATTTACAAAACTTATCATCATGTTACGTTCTGATAATTTACAAAAAATAACTGTTGGTCTAATGACTAGAGGTCTGCGGGTAGAGCATTTATGCAACCCGACCGGTATCCGTAGGACAATACCGTTTCCCGACCCATACCCGCGGGTATATCCGTACCCGTACCGAACCCGCCACGTTGTTAGCCTTTCCATAGTCCAGTGCCATCTCGCAAATCAGCTTACAACTTAGTATGTTGTAGTAGTAATATTAGGTTGATGATCATGGCGATGATTGCAGTAATAATAATAATAATAATAATAATAATAATAATAATAATAATAATAATAATAATACTACTACTACTACTACTACTACTAATAATAATAATAATAATAATAATAATAATAATAATAATAATAATAATAATAATAATATAATAATAATACTACTAATAATAATAATACTAATAATAATAATGAGGAGGAGGAGGAGGAGGATGCTAAGGAGGGAGGAGGATGCTGAGGAGGAGGAGGATGCTGAGGAGGAGATGCTGAGAATGAGGATGCTGAGGATGAGAATGCTGAAGATAATGCTGAGAAAGCTGGGAATGGGGATGCTAAGAGGACGAGGATCCTAAGGATGAAAATTCTGAGGGTCAGGAGGATGCTGAGGATGAGAATGATGAAAATGATGATGAAGGGAATACTGAAGATGATGATGCTGGGGATGAGGATGAGGATGCTGAGGATGAGGACGAGGATGAGAACAAGGGTGAGGAGAACGAGGATGAGGATGCTGAGGATGAGTATGCTAAACAGGAGGATTAGGATGGGGATGTGCATGCTGGGGATCAGCTTGAGGATGAGGAGCTGAGGATGAGGATGTTGCGGATGAGAATGAGAATGAGGATGCTGAGGATGAGGTTGATGAGGATGCTTAGGATGAGAATGTTGAGGATGAGGATGCTGATGCTAATGCCGGTGATGATGATGACGATGGGGATGATGATGCTGAGGATGACGATGACGATGCTGACGACGATGACGATAATGATGCGGAAGCTGATGTTGATGCTCCTGCTGCTGCTGATGATGATGATAACGACGACGACACGAGGATGGTGATGATGATGATGATGATGATGATGATGATGATGATGATGATGATGATGATGATGATGATGATGATGATGATGATGATGATGATGATGATGATGATGATGATGATGATGATGATGATGATGATGGGGGCGCGGTAGTGCATTGGATAACATCTGGCGTAGAGTGCGAGAGATACAGAGATCGAGTCCTATAGGGGGACATGCTTTGTAGGCTGCAATTTGCGCCGTGTATTGCAGGCTGTCTGTTCTGTTAGTAGTTAAGATTTATCGCATAAAATGTACTGATTTGTAACCAAACTGCGTTGTTGTCAGTTTGAAGATATTAAACGAAGATTATTATTATTATTATGATGATGATGATGATGATGATGATGATGATGATGATGATGATGATGATGATGATGATGATGATGATGATGATGATGATGATGATGATGATGATGATGATGATGATGATGATGATGATGATGATGACAGTGAATCTGTTTTATGAACCATAGTACTGCCCAACCCAATTTTCCAGATTCAGTGCTCACAATCCAACTTAAAAAATTTCCTATGCCGATTACAACACGGTGAAGATGTGACGTCATGTACGCACGCAAAAATTCTTGATGCATCCGTTAAACTTTAAGTAAGCAACCAGTTTAATATTCAGTTGGCTCTAGCATTACCTCTTTTATAGAGGTTAATTATATAGGAGTCCATGGAGGTGCCATTAATAATCTTATGTCTCTATAGCCTGAATGGTCTGTCCCACCGACACCCTAGCAGTCGATGACATGTAAGATCTTCGGAAGTTGAGAATTTGCACCTGGGAGATGTCATTCGATAGGCCTATATCCAGGCAGCCAAGCATGACACGGCTGTTTTAAACAAAATACCGCTAGTTGAATAGTATGAACATTCCTCAGAGGCAAAGGCATGACAGACTTTGAAATATATCTACTATCTAGCTTGTAATGCATCAACCTGTTGTGAAGAAAACAAGACAGCCGGACTGCTGAGTCACGAGCCTCAGCGTCAGCGAACCTAACCTCTTCTTGTCGAACTGGAAACCATATCAGACATGGCGCTATCGAAATTGACTTAGACGTGTCCGGCTTCGACGGAAACCGCGGGCGAACTATACGATGTCCAGATCCTGGGTCCTTAGAATAGCAAGCTCCGACACGGAGTTAAACCCGCCTACTGCGGAGACGGCCAATGGTCCCACCGTCGCCCCTCCCCCAACAGCGCGCGTGTTCGCCATAGGACGACACGGTCCACGGTCGCGGCAAAGCTACTTGCGTCTGCGGCCAGAATATCGTGGATTCAGGAAGCAGCTTCGAGTCAGGGTCTTAAAAGTGGCGTCAATCTTCTACTCTGGAAAGTTCATCCTTCCACGACCAAACAGCCCGGTTACTTACCAATGTCCTTCCGATACTGATTAGGTGGTTCAAGCAGATATTCGTGCGCTGCACATTCAGGGAGTGCCAGTCGGTGTTGCGAAAATCCTGCTGTCGTCGTTCATCATCGTTAGTGCAATATGGCCCAGGATTTCAAATTACAATCAAACTGGAAGGAATCTGTTGGCCGCGATCTACGAGTGTACGAGAGCCTGCGAGAATAGACATGATACCACATAATGTTCGGTTACATTACATTACTTTTCATAGCCATTTTGAAGGTGACGTCACACATTTTGTATCCACCGTCCTGCCCTCTGTAACCATATATTCATATGCTAGTGTGACATCACCTCCTATTACTCTTCCACGACCAAATAGCCCGTGTGCCAGTTTGTCTCAGTGGCTGTCTGTCCCTCCCTCTCCGTTGCGGTCTGTCCGTCTGCCTCTATGTATCTCAACATCTGTGCTAAAATCTCTACTGTCCCATTGGTGTCCCGTTCAATATAGGTTTTGTTTCAAATTGTGGCACATAGTTTCTGAAGCAGTTAACTCTGGCCAACCACAATGCTTTTTATCAGTCTTTATCTTGCCTGCGAGGGCTTCCATGCGATCTTCGGCTCGCGGCCTTATGGTTGTCCCTCGCATGCGATCTTCCACGGCACAATCCAGAAGTTTCGCCTATGTTGGCCCCTCTGCTTGGAACTGTCTCCCCTTGTTTCTCCGCCAAGAGCTTCTTGCCCTCTCTCCTCTCCAGTTCCGTAGACGCCTGAAAACTTTCCTTTTTGCCGGTGCCGGCTTTGATGCGGGTTGAAAGCGCCGCTGATTTGAGTGGCGCTATATAAGTTTTCGGTTACAATTACAATTACAATTACAATTATCACCCAGACGCGTGTCTACTCAACAAGGTCATCTGATTATCTTGTTCTGGTAATACCTAAAACCATAGAACTGTTCTTGGTGAACGAGCTATCTCAGTTTCGAGACCTAGATTTTGGAAGTCTCGCTCTCCGTCTCCATTTCCATCTATCTGTCCTTTCTGGGCATTGCCGGATTTACCTATGGGCTAAAAACGCTACAGTTTAGAGCCTCACAATCCGCATGGGTCAAAAACTGAAATCTTTTGGGGGCTTTTTAAAAGTTTATGCATTGTTGACATTATATATTATGTAGGCCCCTATAACCTTTTTAAATGGCTGAGTTAATGCATTCATTTGAAAATAATTTGAATTTTTCGCTTAATTAAAAGGCATATATGTTTCCAAGTTTTGTGAGACCTTCTGGTGTAATTGTTTAACAAGAGGCCTCCAAGCTTCAGGCCTAGGGCCTCACGAAGTCTAAATCCGGCACTGGTTCTGGGAGACCAGCTTAAACACCAGAGCTATATAAAATCACGTCCACAAAGGCCAGGTTAGGCTGCTATCATCTACAATTCAGCGAGTAGTTTGGCCTTTGAAGTTTGATGGACCATCCAAACCACATCTACATGTGTACTAATATGCCTGTGTTCCTGAATCCAAGGACGCTTTTCGACAACACCGCTCAGAGTTAATCTCGAATGTCAGTAATGACCCCAATGTTAATTAGTCTTGTATGAAACAGATGAACAAAAGCTACAATTACTATTAGATATGACACAGAGACCAATCGCATGAGACTTGCTCCGATATCAGCCTTATGTTAATATTAAACCAATTAATTAAGAGAATTTAATTAATCGTATTTCGGACTAATCGATAGACGCGCATTTGTCTGGGATATTTCGTCCCCAACATTCGTTTTAAGACACGTAATCGATTGAGAACTGTGTCGAATTGGTGCAATGTTGTGTTTCTTTGCCTCAAGTTCACTCGTCTTTTGAAGCAAAACCATGCAATACTCAGAGTAACTTAACTGAATTGAACAACACTTGATTGATCAACAACACTTTAGCGACAATACAACCCATCACACAAACTTAATATTGGATGTCAAAGAGAAAAGTCCGAGGGAACAAAGCTGGTCACACGTATTGAAACCTAGCTATAGGTATGGATACAGATTCGTTTGATTACTGATACTCTATGGCCATCTAGCGATTAACTTAATTATTCTGTCGAATGTTTCCCATGCGAAAAACTAAGATGTTCGAGAAATAATAGGAACAGGACTATTTGGAAAGCAACATGAAAAGCATATAGAAATCAATAAAATATTCGATCTAAATGCATGCAAAATTCAGCGACACATGGCAAGTTGAACTGGTTAGCATTCTAAATTAACAGTTTTCCTAAATTTGTAACACAGTTACAAAGACAGAATCGCCGAAATCCTAAAAATTCCATCCATTCATCTAATACAGATAAAGAATCGACATATCAGGAAAATGCAGTAGAAAAGCCGTACAAAGATAAAGATCCGCCAAACTCACAGAATAACTGAGAAAGATTATACATATATTCGGGAAAAAGTCACGTATACAAATAAGCCCTACAGAATAAAAAGATAAGAACTTACATCTTTACATTTTAAAGTCACTTTTCAATTACTCATACAAATCGTGTTCACGAGTATGTAACATATAAACACTAAGAGCATACATCAATCTAAGGCAGGCGAGAGTATGGATCGCTCTATACTATTCAGTACGAGTTTCGCTGGACTTTTCTTTGGCATCCCGTGCTCCCAGTTTATTACAACCGGCGGTACCACTCTCGCGGTAAGATTTTTTGTGTCGTCTTCGTAATATTCTGGATTATCCTTCGCCAGTCCAGTGCTCGGTCGCATGTCCAGATACTGCGGTTGCTGGCTATCCAGAGGATTTTCTGTGCACAACGAAAATGTAAATCGCCTAATATAAAGTTTAATGTCAGATTGAAGAATACGTTGGTAAGAATATCAGTCAGCTACTGAGAAGCGGTGGTGCTTATTAACTGAATTTGTGTGATATGGTAAATTGATAATTCTCGAGAATAGGGCGCCTACTATTGTTGCTACAAGTTGTGACGATGTCCTTGTACTACACGTTTACGTCTTATTAAGTGATGAGTTGAGTTGTGTAGTTGCATTAGGCCTATGCTAAGCGTTAGATGCATTGGGCGTGTAGAGAGATGGTTAGTTAAATGAATTAATTAATTGCCAGCATCTAAACCCAGCATCATAAGGAATAAAATATCTATAAGGGATTGGAAAAGACGATTTGCCGTTACTGGAGTATCAGATGAAAAGCAGGGAACCATGCCTGAGTAATTCAAATCTTAACGGTCGGCAAAAGATCGTCTGCTCAGATGTCCGCCATTTGCCGCCTCTGGAGCTGAACGCTGAAAAGATTTTCAGTTGGAGCTGTGAATGGGTGAGCTTAGGTCACCACTGAAGGACATTTGGATTTCTTCCACTCCTGATCAATGCGATAAAAGAGTGTACGCGAATGTGATCAGTGGAAATCGTAGGCTTGGGTAAAATGGAAAGAGTAACTCAGTTTGGCGACGTTAAGGAGCAATCGGACTTTCGTATAGCATCGAACTGACAAGTTGCGGTAAGTGAAGCTTGTTTTACGTCCAGCGAGAGTCGGACGATTGGTTTTAAACTTATGAGAAGAAGAATTGTATCGGCGAGTATCAAGTTTGTTTGAAACTGTGTTCAACGCACGGACAGTAAAAACATCAGACATCGGTCGAACTTTGATCCAAGAAATCCGAAGAGAAAAACTTAGCTTAAGTCATAAAATAATATCAACTAAATTAAAGGAGATTAGGTAGAATAAATGTAATAGCACTTGCCACTTACTGTTAACATTTAGCCTGTTCACGCAATGATTGTGTGATTGCGCAATGGCATTATTTTAATTCTCACAAATTTTAATAATTCCAATTTTTGCAAGAATGACGGACATTCTTTTATGGCTAATATAACCTATTACTGCACTGATAATGGGGCGATTGTTACAAAGTAGCAGCGTGAGATCCAACGCCAAGGAAAATTCGCTAAACGAATACAAGGGAAAAAAGTAACAGCTGCTGGAAAATAAGCAAGAATAGCATCAAGAGCGAATTTCTAGTATAACCCCAACTTCTGTGCCTTCTCAGTCACCAGTATTAAGTGATAGTGAATACTGTCGAGTGAGGAGATCGACAACAACGACGAGATGGCATCATCATTATGATGTAAGCGTCGTTGCCGGTCGAGATAGGATGATGACGGACGAAAAGCCAGTCTCCACTGGGTCAACAATGAAGGCAGCTAGGCCGAGGTGTAATCGGACACCATACAGCCAAGGTGTAATAGGACACCTCGCGGCTATGATGTAACCAGACACCGCCCGCGCTGCAGGCGAGCGACGACCCGTGTCTCGAGGAGCAATCTGACACTAATTGATGATAGCTTGACGTGGGGAGGGGGCTGACCGATGCACGCTGAAGTTCCTACTTAACGGAAGGAAGAGGAGAACACGGGACTGTTACTACTGACGAACGCGACGTGTGAACATCGGTCGAGCGATCAACATCGGGAGGATCGATCAGCGGCGGCGGCAGAGTGGAGTCCGTCAGATTCAGAGACTGACGCGAAAGAACGATCTGTAGTTTAGGCTGTACGAAGCAACATTTGAGATAGTCCGATTTAATATCTAAACGCTTTAATACTACGTGGAAGTTCCCGTAGAGTTAGTGTATATATATTTGTTTCCTTAATTAAATTCATTTATTAATTAAACAAAGTTCGTCGTGAATCTTCTATAGAAAAGTTACGCACGTAAAATAAAAGTGCAAGTAAAAGAACAAGCAATCGAGGGTCGACATCAACACACGGCAAACACACGACAGGGCGACCTCCGATTGCGACATTGGCGCAGTCGACAGGGTTTTCAACTGAAGACGTCACGACGAAGAGCGGAACCGGAAACGGAAAAGAGGAATCTCAACAGATCGGGACCAGCGGCGAATACAACCCTTCGCAACTGGAGAAATCGAGTGCCGGACTCCGGAGACGAAGGACTCGAAGGAACCGACAGCAACAGGCAAGGACGAGGAACAAGAGCGCCAACGGACGACCGACCATCGCTAGCAACGACGGACGGGAGTGGCAACGGAGGACAGCGGATCAGCCAAGATACCAAAAGACGGAACACGCTCGACGTATCAGAGGGTAAGTCCTTACTGGTAGTCGTGGTAATCTGTGAGGTTGCGGTTGAGGTCTGGATGAGGATTGGTGTGCGAATAGCCGAGGCTTTTGCGTAGCTCCTTTTGCTCAGTTCTGTTCTTGTTGTATTTGTGGTAGAATTTTAGGACGTTGTTTTCTTTGATTTCTGACCAGCGGTGACTCTCCTCTAACTTACTTATCTTTTTCTATTAGCGAGCGGACTGTTGGAAGATGGATAAGTTGTCGGTAGGGAAAAGAGTGAGGGTGCAGAACATGCCCCGTCACAGACTAGTCGCATATCTGATAAAGATGGGACTAGGAGAGGAGGAATTGGGTTCCATGAGTACGGGCCAACTCCAAGAGGCGAGTGCTGAAATAATTGTGTCTGGACGGGAAACCCCGCCAGAAGTAAGTGAGGAAGTAAGCACGGGTAGCATAGAAAGCAGTATCGACTCGGCAGCGCAAACGCCGTTATACGAATTAAAACGCTTAAAATACGAGAGAGAGGAAGCCGCGAGGCTAAGAAGAGAACAGAGAGAGGAAGCCGCGAGGCTGAGGAAAGAAGAGAGAGAGGAAGTGGAGAGAATAGAAAGAGTGAGGAAAGAAGAGAGAGAGGAAGCGGAGAGAAAAGAGAGAAGAGAGGAAGAGAAAGAGAGGAGAAGAGAAGAGAAAGAAGAGAAACGGAAGAGAGAAGAGAGAGAGGAAGCCGAGAGGCTGAGAAGAGAAGCAAGAGAGGAAGCAGAAGGAGTAAGGCTTCGTGAGGAGAAGCGGAGGAGAGAAGAAAAGGAGGAGGCAGAGAAGAGAGAGAAGGAGGCCCGAGAGGAAAGGGACGCAGAGAGGAGACTCAGAGACGAAAGGGACTATAACTTGAGGCATTCGGTCGTAGGACGAATGAAAACGTATAGTGAAAGCTTGCGAGGACTCTTACCGAGATTCCCCAGCGACCATGCGCAAATCCCTGGTTTCTTTGTGCATTGCGAAAGGTTATTCGACTCTTGCGCAGTCTCGGACGACCTTCGAAGCAGATTACTCTTGACCTGTCTAGATAATCAGGCCAGAGCATTGACGGCCAGACTCACACAAGAGGAGCTTGATAATTACGGGAAGCTAAAAACCTTCTTGTTGAAAGAGTTCAAAGTGAGCGCAGTCTCTTTACGAGAGCGATTCATGAACGCAAAAAAGGCGGTAGATGAATCATACACAACATTAGCTTCGAGACTGCATAACTTACTTTCTTACTATCTGCAAGATCGCAAGGCAATGACGTTTGATGAGGTTACAAGCCTCTTGATTGCAGATAAGATGAAAGAAATGTTGCCCAGAGGATGTTTGAATTTCATCCTCAGTCAAGAGCAGCAGAAGTGGCTAGGGCACAAAGAGTTAGCCGAAGCGGCTGACACTTATGTCGCTACACACCCTTGGGAAAGTGACTATACGAAGCATAGTCTAGGCACGGGTAAGACGGAGGCTCGCTATGCGAAAGC
Organism: Allolobophora icterica; assembly: GCA_963556255.1. Lineage (NCBI taxonomy): Eukaryota > Metazoa > Annelida > Clitellata > Crassiclitellata > Lumbricidae > Allolobophora > Allolobophora icterica. Next base: position 65,270,649 of record OY744606.1, read on the forward strand.
GCCAGCACCTCCTCAGACGACAGCTAAACAGACGGACACGTGGACTGACCGACCGGGAGGGACACTGACAAATAACAGGACAGACGGACGTCCAACCCCCGACGAGATTAGAAAGCGTGGCCTTTGTTTCCTATGCTTTTCTCCAGACCACAGAGCTAAACTGTGCTCGAAGAACAAACAAATTAAAAGCAAGCAGGTGAGCGCGTGTGCGGTCCAGCCAACCGTGACCAGAGCTCAAGACAGACAGGCAGACAGACAAAGCGAGACGCGACAAGTCGGACCGCCATTGATACAAGAGATAGAACAGCATGCATTGCCGACAAACCCGGATTGCATTGACGTGGAGGAGACTTATGTAAGAGAGTACATGAAAGTGTACATTACAGGGCTCCCTGTGACATCGTCTCTAATAGATAGCGGGGCCGAATACAATTGTGCGCGAGCAGAACTAATCAGGCCGCTCAACCTACCTGTGGTCAAGCAGATAGAGGTGAAGGGGCTGAACGGTCAATCAATGATTGTGGACGTGGTGCGGCTGAGACTAAAGGGGTCTCAGGCCGGCGAGGACAGGGAGGGGGAGGTAAATTACGCCCCTGACGTTCGGATATGGGCGGCACTCATTAAAGACCTTAATGAACCGTTAATTATCACGCCCACTACAGCCGACTTGCTGCGCGAGACAGCGTTGTATTCGAGTCACGCGGCCAGCGCTCCTGAAATAGACCAAATTTCAGAAGCGCAGGCGGTCGCAAGGACTGAGACGAGTGAGGAAGAGGAGAGAGGGGAGGAGGTAGAGGGACTTAGGGCGCTGATAGGCGAAGATTTCTTCACGGTCGCTCAGGCAGACAGTGAGAGTATAGGAGAAATCAGTCCCGAAGAAACGAATACTGAAGAGCAGTTCTTCAATCCTGAGATACCACCCCCACCCAAGGAAGACACAATAGTAGGCAGAAGCAAGATGGCGGCCGAACAAGCACAATGTTCGACTCTAGCACCATTCTTGGCCCACGGGAAAATTGGGGCGAAGAACTTCTTCATTGAAGACGATTTGCTCTTTCATAAAGACAAAATAGCTGGGCATTCTGTAAAACAACTGTGTTTACCTAAAGAAAGAATAGACAAGGTCTTAAACTTAGCACATGACGCTGCGTTCGCAGGTCATATGGCGTTGAAAACGACTAAGGACCGAATCAAACTGAATTTCTGGTTTCCCAACGTGGAGGATATAGTGAAGGAATATTGTGCATCTTGCGACATTTGCCAAAGGCATGCGCCGCTGCGAGTGGCGCAGCGGGCCCCCATAACTCCTATCCCTCGCAACGACGAGACCAGATTCGGTTGTCTAGTGGCAGATTGTATAGGGCCTATAGTTACCAACGTAGACCCCACAAGCCCAAAACCCGAGTACAACTACGCCTTAGTGGTAGTTGACCAATTTTCAAGATGGCCGATGGCCTATCCTCTGAAATCATTAACGGCAAAAGCGACATGTGATGCATACATGCAAATCTTCACGACCTTCGGTTTTCCAAAAACGATTAGGTCCGATAACGGGTCGAATTTCAACAGCAAATTAACCCAAGAGTTTCTGCATCGTATGGGGTGCTCACCACGCTTTGGGCCAGTCGCACATCCCGAGTCACAAGGTCTAGTGGAACGCTGCAATGCCACACTGAAGACCATGATTCATAAATTGGCAGAAGAAAACCCGAGGGGATGGCACAGACTGTTACCTTACGTGCTTTGGAGCTTAAGGGAACGCCCCTCGGCAACCACCCACGTGAGTCCCTACACCCTGGTGTATGGTACACTGCCTAAAGGACCTCTATCTGTCCTTTCTGAGGAATGGGCGGGAGAGCGGGATTCTCCATTAAGTCTGGGCACAGGCGCCGCAGCTTACTTGGACCAATTAAGGGATAACCTTGAAATGTCTAAATTATATGCCGAATATTATTCAGACATTGAACAGCAGCGCTATGCTACTCATTACAATTTAAGAAGCATGGACAGGCGTTACGAAGTAGGGGATAAAGTCATCATCCAATCACCGGAAGCGCGAGGAGCAAAGAAGGAGGGCCAATGGCAAGGCCCGGCCATCATCGCTCAGGTGAAATCGCCCTACACATACATCGTGGAAATAGGGGGCAAAAGCCGCTTATTACATGCAAATCGTATTCGCAAATATAACGAAAGAATACAGCAAGCATTGATTAACAATTGCTCCATTCTGTTCGAGAAGGACGAAGACTTCGGTCACGTGGAAGCAGTGGGTAGTTTCGTCACGAGTCAGACACGGCCCAGTGAACAAGTAGACCCTATTGCCGTTGCACACTTAACGATACCCGAGCGGAAACAGCTGTTTAGTCTGTTAGACAGGTTTCCAGATGTGTTCTCGGACAAACCAGGTTTCTGTCCCGTCCTAGAACACACAATCACTGTTAGCGCGGAGTTCAGGCCGAAGAGTTTGAGAGCCTATAAGGTGCCGGAACTGCTCAAACCGGAGATGGAGAAGCAGATCCGCGAACTTTTGGCCCTAGGTATCATCACTCCCTCACATAGTGAAATGGCTAGTCCCGTTGTGTGCGTTGTGAAAAAGGGAGGTCAAGGCGGTCTAAGACTGGCCATTGACTACCGATATGTAAACAAGTTCTCGGCGGGTGACGCATACCCCACCCCCGACATCCAGGAAGTGTTACAGAAGGTAGGAAGTGCAAACTTCATATCCTGCTTTGACGCACGTCAAGGATACTACCAGATTGGACTCCACAAGGACTCTCGTTGGTTATCAGCCTTCGTATGTGACGCTGGCCTATTTGAGTTCGTACGACTGCCCTTTGGTTTAAAGTCAGCCTCAAATTCTTTTATCCGATGCATGTCAAAGGTCCTTCATCCCATTCGCGACTTCACTGAGACGTTTGTGGATGACATGGCAGTACACTCGATGACGTGGCCGGATCACATGAAACACCTAGAGAAATACTTAATGACTATTCAACAGTCGGGTCTGACCCTTAACATTAAGAAGAGTTCGTTTGCTAGGCGACAAACAACGTTTGTAGGTCACCTGATCGGATCAGGGAGCATTGAACCGGATCCTATGAAGATCGCAGGGCTAGGGAAAATCCCTCAACCCGAGTCCAAAAAGGACATACGGAGATTAATTGGCTTCTTCAGTTATTTTAGGAACTTCATCCCTAACCTGGCTGAGACAGCCAGAATTCTCACTGACTTGACCCAGAAATCGGTGCCTGCCAAGATACCCTGGCGAGTTGAACATCAAAATGCGCTAGATAAACTTACGTACGATTTGAATAACGCTGTATGTTTGCAGACAATTGACTACGGCAGAGAGTTTGGTTTATCGACTGACGCTTCAGACAAAGCAGTCGGTTGCTGCTTATTCCAAATTCAAGACGATGGAACAGAACGGCCAATATGTTTCGCCAGTTCTAAATTAGATGCTACGCAAGCGCGTTGGTCCACTGTGGAACGCGAAGCGTATGCTGTAATCTTTGCGTTGAAGAAGTTTAGGAATTGGATTTTTATGTCAAGGACCACCCTCTATTCTGATCACAATCCCTTGACTTTCCTAACTGCTTCTACGCCCACAAGTGCTAAACTTGCGAGATGGGCTCTGGCACTCCAGGACTTTGATATCGCTTTTAAATATCGTCCTGGGGCGCTGAATATTCCCGCTGATCTTTTGTCCAGACTATGATTGAGGAAGAAGGCGGACTACCATGTAAGGCACCGCGACAACTGTAAATATATTTCTAACTGTGCTGATATTTTGTATTTTCATGGGAACGACGAGGACATGGTCTGGAGGAAATCGATGGAGGGAACGACATCATTCTCAGCCGGGAGGCGAACCAATGACTGGCTTTGTCCTCCCCCGGGAAGGGAGGTGTCGAGTGAGGAGATCGACAACAACGACGAGATGGCATCATCATTATGATGTAAGCGTCGTTGCCGGTCGAGATAGGATGATGACGGACGAAAAGCCAGTCTCCACTGGGTCAACAATGAAGGCAGCTAGGCCGAGGTGTAATCGGACACCATACAGCCAAGGTGTAATAGGACACCTCGCGGCTATGATGTAACCAGACACCGCCCGCGCTGCAGGCGAGCGACGACCCGTGTCTCGAGGAGCAATCTGACACTAATTGATGATAGCTTGACGTGGGGAGGGGGCTGACCGATGCACGCTGAAGTTCCTACTTAACGGAAGGAAGAGGAGAACACGGGACTGTTACTACTGACGAACGCGACGTGTGAACATCGGTCGAGCGATCAACATCGGGAGGATCGATCAGCGGCGGCGGCAGAGTGGAGTCCGTCAGATTCAGAGACTGACGCGAAAGAACGATCTGTAGTTTAGGCTGTACGAAGCAACATTTGAGATAGTCCGATTTAATATCTAAACGCTTTAATACTACGTGGAAGTTCCCGTAGAGTTAGTGTATATATATTTGTTTCCTTAATTAAATTCATTTATTAATTAAACAAAGTTCGTCGTGAATCTTCTATAGAAAAGTTAGGCACGTAAAATAAAAGTGCAAGTAAAAGAACAAGCAATCGAGGGTCGACATCAACACACGGCAAACACACGACAGGGCGACCTCCGATTGCGACAAATACCTTTCATTAAGTTTAAGCAATGTTTGCATTATCTGGAATTAAATAAAACATAAATGTTCCTCATGCCATGAAATAAACGATTACAGTGGCAAAAGGTTATGATAAAATAGAATAGACGATGACAACAAGCAGAAAGCAGTTCTATACATACGTTTGTCTTGTGAATCTGTTGAGTCATTCGATGGAAAGTAGACAACGTCCAAGTAACGGTGTAGTATTCGTCGATTGAGGTGGAAGATATCCCTCCTCATTCACGCGAATCGTTCTACCCACCTCGTCTCCCTTCTTCTGCGGATAAGAGTCACTTCGACATGGACCATGATCAGTGTCGCCATCTAGTTCTTCTCTATTGCTTATATGTCTAGGTCGAGTGTTCTCGTAAGCTTCGTCTACAGGAATCTAAAAAAGCCCCAAATGAAACCTATCATTCTAATCTTCGTATTTCTCATTGTTATCGCCTTTTTTGGTATTTTCGTCCTATCTTCAGCGTGATGATCGCGTGCATTTTCGTCTTCATCACCACCACCACCACCACCAACGCCGCCATCAGCATCGCTACCGCCCCACCACCACCACCATCGCAATCGTAATCTCGAAATTTCTATGTCGATCCAAATGCGCTCATCTTTCGTGTTTATATCAACATGGTCAACTATACTGCGCATTATTTTCTACGCAATTGGCCGAGTGTATGTTTCATGCCTGACCCTAACCATACCTGTTTACTGACCATTCTACGCATTTAGTTTCTCTTCATTCTCATTGATCATTGTATTAGATAGTTTCATCGTTCATTTTCCTCGCTCCACCCCCCCCCCCCCCCATCAACAAAGCAGCGTAATCTAGGCCTTAGCACTCCGCGGTGATGCACAACAAAAGCCTTAACCATTAAGCGACGAGATAGGACCTGACGACGATCGATTTTACAATATGACGACCTATGAAGTAGGTCAAAACAATTTTGAACTTGCGATATCTCCGTACGGTTCTTGGCCCACACCGGCTGAGTCCTCCAGCGCCGAATGACTTGTTCAGCAATGTAGTTTGGATATATAGATACAGTCCTTTGCCATAATTTCTAATCTTCTGTAAGTCTAGTCATGAAATTCTCGCAATTATTTGTAGCCAACATATTTCCGTTGAGAATTCTTTCGCTCTTGCTTTTGCATTGTGCAGCTTTATAAGTCGTAGGCCGTGACAAAATGTGTTGTTTCATGGCCTTGTATAATATTGTCTTGGTTTCTTTGTTACTTTACTGCCTTTTCTTATCCTGTTCATTTTCCTAAATGTTTGTTGGGTGTGTACAATTCTAGTTTGTATGTATTTTTTTCTGTTGCCATCTGCGGCTGTTGGGTTCCCAAGCTAATTGAAATCGACTATCCATCTGTTGCCATCTGCGGTTGTTAGGTTCACAACTAATCGAATTTATTAAAATGTGGAATAGCTTCTCTCAAATGCTCATAGTTATTGGTGGCTCGTGTTTGCTACAACAAATGCTTTAGTTTACTCTGCATATTTTGTTGACTAATATAATGGTAAGTATTTATATGTTTCCAAATAGGCCTACCACAAAATATGAATAATTTGTAGCAGATCTCAATCCATTAGCCTGGAATTCCAATCTATGTTTCTGCCAGTGGACTCGATGGCTTCATATCGGCTGTATTGTATTAAACTATAATACTTGACTTTAAAAGTTTTTTGTTTATGTTGATTCATGGAAACACAGTCTTTCAGTATAATTAGAATACTATGACGCATTTTCAGATTCAATTCAATCAGATTTATAGCACATAAACACGGTTATGTTGGACTAAATTGTAGGCCATAAGCTGATAAGATGACAAGTTGCTTGTTAATCAATTACAAATTAGCCGCGTGTAATGTGACAGGTAGCTGAAAGTTGGTCCACATCGCAGTTGATCTAGCACACCTCTAGTTGCAGACATCTTTGTCGGAGACTTTGTTTCATGAAGGTGAAGTAAAACTTTCTTCATCTGTATTTGCTCCTGTAGACCGATTTGAAGAAAGAATAGAAACAAAATGATTCATTCGTACGCCTATGTAGACTTACGTTTGCCCAAATGATATTTAGGGGCCTCACCCGATTGTCGATACGGATATTTTTCGAAGACTTCATTAAATGCAAAAACATTTCTTGGCAACTAACACCCGAGGACAGAACTGGAAGAAATAATTTTAAAAGAATTAAGTGTCTGGAAGTTTCATAACCACGCTGATCGATGCCATAGCATGGCTGATGGGTAAAGGATCAGGACTTGCCCAGGGAGTGGATAAGTACAAAAGCTTACACTGGAGTAAGATTGCTTTCGATTTATTGATCTATCGAGACCTACTTGTTGTTCCTCATACCAGTACATTAGGCGTTTGACTATCCGACACTCATGGCTGTTAGTCCGAGCTTCGCAATTCACTAGCTACAGTTCGATACCATCTGGACACTCATGGTTGTGCACTTCATTAATCGGCACAGGTCTAAATTTAAGAGTCTCGAGTTTCAAATTTCTTACACATAATTGCTAAACGTTTGGCTTTTTGACCTGCCATGTTTCAAACATGATTCTCCACCGGATTATGATACTTTTATTATGCATAGTTTCAACCATCGATCGATATCATGTGCAGTATATGATAACGTTGGAAAGGAAGTCGTTTGATTAGGTATCTCTTTGGGCACATCACCAGAGAGGATTATAATTTACAGAATTAGTCTAGTATGGTTTCAGCGGCACCTTCTGTATAGGCGAAAAGTTAATTGAAAAGATTAAGCAAGAAGGGTTACTTTCGGGATATAACCTCCGACATTCCTTGACGGGGTCTGCTTCCATGCGAAAACTGTCACTGCAGTGGCAGAGGCTTGAGACCTGGGTCACGTCAACATTTCTCATTCATCTGATAAGGAATAGTATTCTGATTGTTGAAGTACTTAAAGTATAAGCTTCTGTCAACTGTTGGAGGTTTAGAACTATACGTTCAGGCCATTAGATGAATTATATATGTTACTGGAACATGGTAATAGGGTATTGCAAAAATGCTTCTTCAAATCAGCCCGACTTTTAGCCGGAGAAAATGCGGTGAGTGATCTAATACGAAAGATATGACGTAGCGTTATAGAAACACATTATTATCATTTATAGATTGATCCTGAGCTCATTCACTTCCTTCCTTCAGGTGTGTCAGACAAACGGGGCTCACTTTTCGTAGACTATTTCTGAGGCGTGGTGCTGTGTTGGATATGGCTCGGTTGGAGAACTTGAGGTGAGTAGTGACTGGGGGTCGAGAAAGACTGAGATAGGACGATGATCGGGTGGAGCGGGTTGTCTGAATGGTGAAGAGATCACGGAGGTACTTGGGCTGGGAATATTGTAGGGAGTTGTAGGTTAGTGATAGGACTTTGTAGTGGATTCGCTCTGGGATTTGTAACCAATGGAGTGATTTGAGGATGGGAGTGATATGATGATGTTTGGGCGTTCTAGTGACAGCTCTGGCTAGTGAGTTTTGGATAAGCTGTAGGCGCTTGATTTGAGTGGATTCAAGGTTGAGAAAAAGAGAATTGCAGTAACCGAGCTTTGAGTGAACATAGGAGGTAGCAATCGTGGAGGCAGTCTTAAGGTCGAGCATGGGTCGTATTCGTCGGAGGTCACGAATGTGCATGAAGCAGGAGCGCGAGAGGTTGGAGATATGGTTTGAGAAGGAGAGGTGTGGATCAAAAGTAACACCAAGATTGCGGACAAGGGAGTCAGAGGTGAAGGTGAGAGACGATGAGTTAGTCGAAAGGTTTATGGAAGGATCAGGTATTTTCTTGATTTGATCAGGGAGGCCGTGGATGATGAATTCAGTTTTGGAAGGGTTAAGGTAGAGGAGATTGGATGACATCCGTTGTGAAATAAGGTTAACCACGTTGAGTAGTTGTGTGATGGCGGTGGAAAAGAGCCTGGAGAGAAGGATATGAAAAGTTGGGTGTCATCTGCATATAGATGGTGGTCGAGAGAGGAGGATTTTATGAGATGGCTTAAAGATGTGGTATAAAGAATGAAAAGCAGTGGACCCAGGACGGAGCCTTGAGGGACAGCATAGGAAATAGGGAGGGGCTGTGAGCAGTGGCTGGAGGCTTTAACAGAGAAGGATCGGAAAGACAAGTAGGACTGGAACCAGAGTAGAGCAGTGCCAGAGACGCCAAACCAAGAAGATAGTCGTTGAAGAAGGAGGCTGTGATCAGTGGTGTCAAATGCGGCGGAGATGTCGAGAAGAAAGAGGCAGGAGACTTGTTGATGGCTGACGGCAGAGACCAGTTTATTGCAAAGAGAGGCAAGTAAAGTTTCTGTGGAATGGTGTTTAGTGAAGCCAGATTGGTGAGGGTTAAGAAGTGAATTTGAAGACGGGTAGTCATTTAGCCGAGAAAGGACAATTCGTTCTGTTAATTTAGATAGAAAGGAAAGATTGGAGATAGGGCGGTAGTTAGATAGGTTTCCTTGTCAATGTTTGCTTTTTTGAGAAGGGGAGTGACAATCGAATGCTTAAAGGCCGTAGGAAAATTGCCGGTAGAGAGTGAGAGATTGATAATTTTTTTGATTACAGGAACCACGACAGAGGCACAGTCTTTTAGAAGAGAGGTGGGGATATCCTGCAAACCTCGTCAATTTTATATAGTTTAGTGATGGAACCCCTAGTGAAAATCAGAATGATCGCATTTACGTATCCGTCGGTACAAGGAAGAGAGACGTTCCAGAAATCGTCTTTTGTGCACTCGACCAACTTGCAGCAAATCCCTTATGGTATCTGTCGGGGTCCTGCACTCGGTCGTACAAACATCATTTTAAGCGAACCGTGTGTTGAGGTCAATGTACAACATTACCGAGATCTTCTACTAATGCATTGCCTTTTGCTAAACATTCATGAGATAGCGGAGAATTGGCGTGAATGCCCCAGAAGGTCAATTCAACATAAACTGTAACTTTCTTAATGCTCAGAAGGGAGTGTTTTTACGATTTTTACGTAAAATTTCTTTGAGATAATCTGATATCTTACGAAGTTGAAGTAAAATATGTAGGGTCACGTTTCTTATGACTCACCGTGTAGGCCTGTATGCATTTATGATTTGGATTGTAGTGCAACGGACAAACTTGCTAATCTACCTAGCAGAAACGTATTCGTAAACTCAGTAATTTTAAAGCGCAAACTGAAAACTAAACGCACGGCCCATGCGTATTCACGAGTGCTGCGTCAAGTCAGAAATACCGTACGAAAAACAAAATTCGGTTGCCTGAACACCTTGAGGAAGGAAGTGCATGAGCTCAAGATCACTCAACACGATTTTTTTGTCAAAAATGGGACAATATTATCCAAAACATTAGTAAGAATAAACGGAGGAATTGGGTCCAGTTCACAAGATTTCTGGTTTGTAGAACTGAGAACACGTCGGAGATCAGCCTGAAGGATGGGACGAAAGCCGTAAAACTTGAAGTCCGTGCTTGTGAATTGAGGTGGAGGCGAGTGAGCGGTCGAAGCACGCAGGCCCGCAATCTTCTTTGTCATCATTCTGAGGAAATCATCGGCTGAAAAGGAAGGAGAGGAAGACGAACGGGAGGCTCGGCCCAGGAGTCCCGAGACGGAGGACCAGAGACGTTTCGGGTGCTTTTCATCTCGAGAGACGAGTCTCTCCCAAAAATCAGCCTTCTTGCGGTGGTAGAGACTAGAGACGTCTGTCATGTTTTTATCAACTTGGTGAACTCTACTACGCATTACTTTCACCGCACATGGTCCAGTGCACGTGTCCTGTTTGACCCTAACCTTGCCTGTTTACCGACCATTTTAATTTCTACATTAGGTTAGTCTAAGTACACATGTCCTTGGGTCTATGTAGTTACATCTACACAATATTATTCTACGCGTTTCATTTTTATCATCGTTCAATGCCTCGCTTTCATAACCTCGAAGTTCAACAAAGGCCTACAGAGTAAGGCCTTAGCGCTACGCGGTGCTGCGCAACAAAAGTCTTGACCCATAAACGTCGGGAATTTTTATCAGCCAAGGCCTGACGACGAGCGGTTTTACAGTATAGGTACCTATAAAGTAGGCCTAAACAATTTCGAACTTGTGATCAGCGGCGTCACTGGAGTTGGTGACTCCCGGTGCGATAAGTCATGGTGTCACACCCATGGACTCCTCTCTTAGTCCCATACCAGACCATACAGTATCCTTAGTAATATTTTTGTACTAATGTTACTTGTAAATCGTAATTCCTGTATATGTCACGGAATGCAATGGTAATAGTAGTGACATAAACAACTAGCAGATTTAAAATAACAAATGCATATTTTTATTTTATTTTTTTGTTTTCATAATTTACTACAGATCATCAGTTACATCATTAAAAATCAAATTAGCAAATATTAACATAATGTTCGAACCATGGAGGGTAATGAAGATGCCTCCAGCTTAATATATAGGCCTCGTGATTTGAAGCGTTATTGTAATTGGTTAACAATGACGGCACTGACCAGAGCGTATTGGAAGGTTCAAAGAAGTAAATTAGCATAGAGTTTCAGCTTTTGGTAAATTGATAACGATACAGTACATGTAAGCTAGGTTTACGAAATATGTTTTTGTTGTTATCTGTTATTGTTAACTTAAAAATAATAAATTTCTGATGAATCTCTTCACAAAATGTTTTAGACAGTTATTTTGGTGTCACCCCTCTGAAGGTGTCACTCGGTGCGGCCCGCATCCCACACCCCACTAGTGACACCACAGCTTTGGATATCTCGGGCGGTTCTTGTCAAGACCTACAGCCATAGTGCAAACATCATTCTTTAGCATTTTAACTCCTCTCCCATTGGTTGTACCACTCTCCCCATATACGTCACATGTCAAAAGCCGGGTCAAAGGTCCCCAGTGCCCGGATCCAGCCCGCGAGCCGTATGTTGCCCTCCCCTATTCTAAACTATTACATGCCTTTAATAAAAAAAAAGCCTACAGGGTGTGGCAAAATAAAGTAATCCCCTGCAGTGTTTGGTTGATATCTCAAGAACGAAGTTGGATTTTTATAAGAAAATTTACACGGCTATTGGTCATTCATATCTACGTACAATTGCCAAATTACATTATATTATCACAACAATTGACTAAGTTATGCTATTTGAACAGAGACAAGCCCACGCTTTATAACGTGCAAATTTTACGGTTGCGTTATTGGTTGTACTGTAGCATTTATTATGAAAACAAAAAACAGGGCACCAGCTTAAAAGCAACGTCATCACAGTGACGTAAATTCATCTGGCCACCAAATTCCCCAGATCTCAACCCCCTTGACTATCACGTGTGGGGAGCCATGCTGGAAAGGTATCACAAACTCCAGCCGAAGCCAAAGACAATCGCCGAGTTGAAAGCCGCTTTGCAGTCAATATGGGACGATATGCCACAGGCGCCGATCAACAAGGCCATCAAGAACTTTACCAAACGGCTGAAGGCATGCGTGCAGGCCAATGGTGGACACTTTGAACACTTAATGTAAAATTGAAAGTGCAATTCGTAAAGCTTTGTTGTAAAAATATTTCAAGTTGTACCATTTATTTCTCTTGTTTCTTTACAAAGTAACTATTTTTAACCATGTAAAATCGTGGGGGTGTCGTGTTTGAAATAACATAACTTTGTCATATTTCAAGATTGTTAAATAACATTTGGAAGTTTTATGTAGATGTGAACAGACAATATCATTACCAAGTTTTATATAAAAATTCTAAGCGGTTGCTACAGAATTTGCAACACACTGCAGGGGATTACTTTATTTTGACGCACCCTGTATAGTTGTTGATCCACGCAAACACAGCTCTTCAATTCAATTCGGACGCCATGACGCCATTTTCAGGTTCAATTCGACCAGATTTAAATCACCGGAACAGTCTGGTCGAATTGAACCTGAAAATGGCGTCATGGTGTCCGAATTGAATTGAAGAGCTGTGTTTGCGTGGATCAACAACTATAGGCTTTTTATTAAAGGCGTGTAATAGTTTAGAACGGGGGGGGGGGAACATACGGCGAAGTGTTATGTTGGACAAAGGTGAAGTGTTGGACTAAATTTTAGGCCATATGCAGGTGATCAGCGTGCTTACCAATGTTGGTGATTACCAATGTTAAATAGGCAGCAGTTAACGGGCTAACTACGGAAGCCCATAGGTGACATGCGATTTTTTTATTTATCTAGTGCGCACTAGATAGTATTAGTGCGCACTAGATAAGATCTAGTGCGCACTAGAAAACTATCTAGTGCGCACTAGAAAATTATCTAGTGCGCACTAGATAATATCTAGTGCGCACTAGATAGTATCTGCAATATGGCCGACGGGTAATCGCGAAGACTAAGTAAGTAACGAATACGAACTTTTATTACAAATAGGCTATCAATGGTTCTAACCTAAATGAACATATATAAGCAGATTGACTGAATATAATATGTACTGACTGCAGAGACATAGAGGCATAGCTGGTACATGTAGTCCCCGGCGCCGCCGCCATCCGCCGCCGCCGCTAAGCCCTCAAGTCGAAACCAGTCGCTAAGCTATCGACTGCTAACGACTTCGTTTACTTAGTATTTTGCTTGCTGTTTTAATCGCGGTTTTCAAGTTTCGATTTGACGAAGACATCAGCAGCAGGACACCAGCAACACTTACAATACAATACAGTACAATACAATATTCTTTTGTTGAGGAAAACAAGCTGACACATACTGCAACTTATTGGTACATTAAATTTATAAGTGACAGAGTTTGCTCTATTAGTAAGAGTTCTTACAGTGAATACGGGGGAAATGGTTGTTGTCGTCTTTTTTGGTGAAGTGAATTTATGCATTCTACTACGAAGATGGCGTTGATGATTACGAAGAGGGGTAATAAGCAGGGTGAGAATTGTATGGGGCTTGGGGAGTTCAATCCCTGGTCTTTCTTAGGACCCCACAGTTAAGTCTTCATTGCACACCCCCTGCAGGGGGTAGTTTCCAACCCCCTAAGTTGCACTGGTGTGATTTATCATAATATTGATTCTGAATTTCTGACAAAGTGAAGAAATTTTCATGGTGTATCATGTATGCATTTTTGAATTTTCTCAACAAAGGAATTGGTTTTGAATCGAGTTTGATGTGCAAAACTGCTTGCGTCGATATCTGTTGTTTTCAAATTTCGCTGACATCAGTTTGCAAAATACGAATAAAATATTCAAATCCACATAAGTCAAAGTCTAACCCCACCAGTCTTTTTTCTACAATTCTCACACTGGGAATAAGTTCCGGCGTACATGGTTCTCTTTCTCTGCTAGGCCTGAAAGAGGCACTCAGCAGTTTCGGCCAACTGGTTGGCCGTAAGAGCGGGTACTAGTACTACTATAAATCTTTCTCGCCTCATTCGATTTATCAAGCTCTCAATTTCACGAAATCACATTAACATTAATATAATTTTATGTCCCCTATCAGCATGCCCACATGGTGCGGAACCCTTATTCCCATACTAGACCCATATAGAGCTCATATGGGTCCCATCATATGCCCACGGAAGTGATGGCACGGTCAGTACAGTATGCGGTAAAATGAATTATATTGTTAGGTAATCAGGTACGTCCAATACACAATTAGACATACCTGATTACCTAAGAAGTCGATAGCAAGTCGCTAAGTCAGTCGATAACGCTAAGCGACTTAGTCAGTCGATAAGCATGCGACTTAGTCGACTGAGTCGCTAAGTCAGTCGTTAACTCATCAAGTCAGTCGGTAACTCCTTAGCGACTGACTCCGGGTACTAGGTACATGAATTACCAGCATAGCTGTTCCCTACAGCTACAGCTGGGCGGAGTCGACCACCAAGGCGACAGCAGCTGCGGAGCACAAACATGTGCAGCAGGGATCGCATTGGTGACCACAATTTCTCACAGTAATCTCGGCTGCATCACACCCAAAATTTACCTACTCATCAATCAAATTCACTTGTGTTAAGTAAACTGTCACTTTCTGTATTTTCGCCAGGATGAACTAGATCAAGTGGAGGCGGTTTGGAATACACATCGTATTCGGCCCTCAAGAAATGCAAATGCGCCTTTCGGTCGACCAGACATTAGGGTGGAGTGAGAAAAAAAATTCTTTCCTTTTTATAAGCTAGACTATTAAAAATGTGCCAAATGTCCATAGTAACAATCCTGCCAAATGATATTATTTTCTGACAACTGCTTGATCGCCCTTCGCCCAATTGAAATAATTGGCATTGTAACCATTTAAGTGGGCGTTTAAATGAAGCATTTCGACGATGAACGCAGCAAAACTCGTAAGGAACTTCAGCAGAATGATTATCAGTTCGACCACACTCACACTGGCATGGAGGGAGTATTCTTTGATGGCCGCAAGGATCAAACTTTGACACAAGTTCTCGGCGACGACAACAAGTACCACAAAAAAACCCTCACGGAAGAACACATAAGCATCATCGCAGAGCCGGGTTCTTCATACTTCAGCCACACGACTGCGCCATCAGGCTCCAGCAAAGACATAGCTGAGTCATCAGTCGCTAGTTTGAAAGAGCGGAATGCGAAGACAGAGAACATTAAAGTTGTAGGGTGTGACGGCACAAATGTGAACACCGGACACATACCGGGCGTTATTCGGCGACTGGAAGAAACCTTCCAGCATCCTCTGCAGTGGCTGGTATGTCTGCTCCATGCCAATGAGCTGTCCCTGCGCCATCTATTTCAGGCACTCGACGGCGAGACTACAGGCCCGCGCGGATTCTCTGGACCTATCGGAAAGAGGCTAGTGACGTGTAGCGAACAGCCTGTCTCTTCATTTGCACCAGTACAACTGACCGAGCAACTGTCCAGTGTCGACCCGAAGGAGTTGAGCACAGATCAGCGCTATCTATTGGAAATGTGCAATAGTATCAGCAAAGGTGAATGTAGCATCGATCTGGCAATGCGAAACCCTGGTTGCCTGAATCACTCACGATGGCTAACGACAGCCAATAGAATCCTCCGATTATATGTCAGCGACATGGAACCGTCACAGAATCTGAAAACGGTGGTGACGTTCATCATTCGCGTATATGCTCCAACGTGGTTCGCCATAAAAGCCCAGTCGTCATGCAAAGATGGAGCTAGGCACCTTCACCAGATCCTCGTCAAGTCACGATACCTCAGCCCTAAGCACAAGAAGATCGTCGACCCCGTCATTCATCGCAACGCATACTTCGCTCACCCGGAGAATCTCCTCTTAGCCATGATGACGGACCATCGACCACACATACGTGAGCTGGGCCTGCGACGAGTGATGAAGGCCAGAGCTGCAGCAGATCCCAATGGACAAATACGGAGGTTAAAGGTTACCGCAAAACTCAACTTCAACGCTGTGGAATACTTCGACATGATCGACTAGGCAGTCTGCCCTATCTCGGAGCCTCCCGTAATCAAGGCAATGACAGACACTGAGCTAAGGGATCTCATCACGACGGAGGTGACTCCAACAGTCACCTTCCCAAAATTCCCCAGCCACACGCAAGCTGTGGAAAGATACGTGAAGCTGGTGACCGAGGCGGCGATAGCTGTTTGTGGACAGAAATCGCGAGATGGCTTCATCCGTGCACGCGTCGCCTCTCGACAGCTAATGCCCACGTTCGAGTCAAAACGTGACTTCTCTCACTTCACCTTGTAACTGTTTGTGACTTTGAAATCAAAGATACTGTAATAATCAAGGCATCTGATTGCATTAAGATGACTATTGACTAGTTGACTACCTTACCTAGACTGTGGAGCAGTGTGGACTCTAGTGTAGACTAGAGTGTAGAGTAGACTAGAGTGTAGACTAGAGTGTAGAGCACTGTAGACACTAATCTACCTATATCGTTCTGATGTCGCTTAGTATTGCAAAATAAAAAGTTGCGAAGGGCGATCACAACATTAATCAAAATTCTTGTAATTTTTACACAGTGTTCTATCGATCTATTGGCACCTTTTGACATATGTAGCTAATTGAAATTCAGAAAAAAATTTTTTTTTGCCATTTTCACTCCACCCTACCAGACATCCTCTTCTTCACGCCCTAATCGGCAAATTTGCATAACTTCTTGCAACACGTCACTGCATGGGACATATATGTCAGCTTTGAAGCAGCTACAGTGTGTCCTATGCGACGAAGATGTTTTTGAACTGTGCTGCTGCATTATGAATAAGACTCAATGGATTTTCCCGTATGAAATTTTCCAAATGCTTCTGCTGTATAGGAATCTAAGCAGGGCCAGATTACTTCCATAAGCCAACAGCCGGGTTAAAACGTCCTCCAGGGTCCCTAACCTCTAAGCTGAAAGCAGAGCAAATTACAAAGTAGGCCTACAGGTATCCGAACACAAAGTTCTAAACGTACAAGATAAGCTATGTTCTTCTAGCGATATACAGATTACAGACTAAATAATAGTGCACGCACTGCATGCGTACTGTTAACTAATCATTTTATCATTTTATAAGCATTTTATAATACTTATTTAAAAATTATTTTATTAATTTAGGTTGCACAACTTGCACTTTACAGAACTCAGTACGTTACTAGTACTACTGTAGGCCTAGTTGTACTAGGATTATTTAAAATTATACAAACTTAGGAATTTGCTCTGGCTTTTGTGGAACTTGTGGGGACCTAAACCCAGTCTTGTTGTCCTCGAGACCAAGGTCTTGGTCTCGAGTGCACCCGAGTTCGTTTTTAAAAGTCTTGGTCTTGGTCTTGGTCTTGAGACCAAAAGTCTTGGTATTGGTCTTGGTCTTGAGGTTCAAGGTCTTGGTCTTGGTCTTGGTCTTGAGGTTTAAGGTCTTGACAACAAGACTGCCTAAACCATGGCTTAGTTGGCTTGGTGTTTTAATCCGGCACTGAATTTAAGGGCTGAAGTTAATTTATTGCAATTCTTACTGTGCATGTTAAAAGAGTGCCATAACAATGAATTCGTATTCAGCTTCATTCATATTTTTAACACTACACACAGTAATGTCTTTAACACCAGAAACAGATGTCTCTTAAATCTCATCATGTTAGCTAGAACATTAGCACTTCCAGTAATACAGCAGCCAACAGTCAAAATTCACCTGTGTTCTTACAGCAAACTCAAGTCCTATCTGTTTAGCCGTGGATGGGCTGGGAGCGCCTCTGAGTAGGTCTCTTGAAGAAGCGCTATATAAATTTCCAGAATGAATGAATATTGTAAGGAACTCTAACCAGTGGCAAATCCTAGAGAAGCGTCCAACGTTCTGCTTTGTAGGGTGACGTATAATAAACTACAAATATGGGATGCTTAAAATAGTTTGACGAAATTCAAAACAGCCTTCACACCTTTCCGAGAGCGCAAGAGTAGAGCCTGGAAAACAACTTCAGTTACATTAACTGGCAACCACAGACACGAAGAACAAGAGCTTGCATAAGGAAGACGACCAACATCGTCGTAAAAGTCCACCAACAGTGACTTATTTAATGACGACTGACTATCATTCGTCATCAGGGCAGTAGTTCCAAAGCCGATTAGGGGTTCAGCTTCACGGTCCAGAATGCCAAGACTTGACTTACGGTAATGCGATGCAGTTGTGCCACCTGAAAAAGAAAATAAGTCACATGAAGATTTTTATGGAATGTGACACACACACACACACACACACACACACACACACACACACACACACACACACACACACACACACACACACACACACACACACACACACACACACACACACACACACACACACACACACACACACACACACACACACACACACACACACACACACACACACACACACACACACACACACACACACACACACAAACAAACAAACAAAACAAAACAAACAAACAAACATGTCACGCTGCCCCTATTCTCGGCTTTTATTTACATAGATATAACATACCTATGTTTATTTACGTCGGTCATATTGCATAGATTTTATCTAGTGCGCAGTGCGCACTAGATACTATCTAGTGCGCACTAGATAAATAAAAAAAATCGAATGTCACCTATGGGCTTCCGTAGTTAGCCCGTTACCTGCTTATCTACTGCGCACTAGATAAATAAAAAATCGCATGTCACCTATGGGCTTCCGTGGCTAACCCATATATAACACGTAGTTGAAAGTTGCAGTCGTCTGGTACACCTCTACTTGCAGATATCTTGGCTGGAGACGTTGTTTTATGAAGGTGAAGTAAAAGTTTCTTCATCAGTATTTTGCTTATGTAGGCTGATTTAAAGAATGAATAAACAAACGATTCATTCGTAGCCCTATGTAGTGCTACTCCTAGAGACTCTATCCGTCGTTTTGGAAGAAAGTCTGTAGTTTAGGAGGTTCCGAGGGCTGGGAATCTAAGAGCGAAGGGAAGAAAAATTAAATGTTTTGAAATAAGAACTTAAGCTCAAAAGATTGCTCAGAGTTAGAGCAGTCAAATGATTTATAGGGACCTTGATATATCTAAGTGTACTTCACCAAAGAGGAATAAAATTTACACAGTTAGTCTAGTATGGTTCCAGCGGCAGTTTCTGCATAGGCAAAAAGCAAATTTAAAGGGTTAAGAAATAAGGCTTACTTTGTGAATTAGTATACCTACAAGCAGGCATGTGCCATATAGAGAGATGACTTCTCACCCTCTGTCCTTCATCGATTCACATCTCCAGTATCGAAAAGTAGAAAAGTATGACAGGCACTGATGCTGATGCATATACATCATGACATCTTGGGGACGTAAGCTATGGCGTAAACATATGGGAGGTCTACATCCACTGGAAAAATATCACTGCCATGGCAGGGGTTTGAAACCGGGGTCACGTCAACATCTTTGATTCATCTGATGACTAGTATTCTGGTTGTTGAAGCATCTAAGGTATAAACTTCTGTCAGCTGTTAGAGTTTTAGAACTATACGTTAAGGCAATTAAATTAAATATATATATAGGCCTATATGTTTACTAGAACATGGTAAAGGGGATTGCAAAATTGCTTCTTCAAATCAACCGGACTTTTAGGCAAAAAATCGTGGTGGGTGATCTTCAGCACATGCACTTCCTTCCTTCAGGTGTTCAGGCAACCGGATCTTTTTTTCGTACGGTATTTCTGACTTGACGCAGCACTCGTGAATACTTCGTCAGATCTATACCAGATTATCTCAAAGAAATTTTTACGTAAAAATCGAAGAGTTATTACTGAGCATTAAGAAAGTTACAGTTTATGTTAAATTGACCTTCTTGGGCATTCACGCAAATTCTTCGCTATCTCATGAATGTTTAGCAAAAGGCAATGCATTAGTAGAAGATTTCGGTAATATTGTAAATTGACCTTAACACCCGGTTCGCTTTAATGGCTGTTTGTACGACCGAGTGCAGGACCCCGACAGATACCATAAAGGATTTGCAGAAAGTTGGTCGAGTGGGCAAAAC
This sequence comes from Allolobophora icterica, assembly GCA_963556255.1. Lineage (NCBI taxonomy): Eukaryota > Metazoa > Annelida > Clitellata > Crassiclitellata > Lumbricidae > Allolobophora > Allolobophora icterica. The sequence continues at coordinate 65,290,741 of OY744606.1, forward strand.
GACGATTTACTTTAGTGCGAAGAACAAGTTGACATCTTATACTTACTTACTTCGTTTTATTTTTCTGTGTATGCGACGCTTGATCGGCAACACGAATTGATGACTTCAATGCTATGAGCCTATGACGTCACCAATTAATGTTCACGATTATAATAGTTAACGTCTGATGCAACATTCATTCGCGAATCGTAATCGTAATCGTAATCGTAATCGTAATCTCCAAACTCCTAAGGCGCCACTCGAAGGCCAAGCGCAGGACACAAGCCTATGCACGAGCGCTACGTCAGATCAGAGGGGGTTTCCAGAGAGTAGTCCAAAAGAGGTCCAAGTCCGATTTCCAGGAGGCCAAACCAAATCAAAGGGGGTTGCCAGAGAGTAGTCCAAAAGAGGTCCAAGTCCGATTTCCAGGGTACAAGATCAGGGGTTTCCAGAGAGCGGTCCAAAAGAGGTCCAAGTCCGATTTCCAGAATGGCCAAACCAAATCAAAGGGGATTTCCAGAGAGTTATCTAAAAGAGGTCCAAGCCCGATTTCCAGGGTATCAGATCAGGGGGTTTCCAGAGAGTACTCCAAAAGAGGTCCAAGTCCGATTTCCAGGGTACCAGATCAGAAGAGGCAGAGCAGCTGTCAAGGCGGGTGTCGTTTACGGCGAGAATTATTGGAAGGCGGAGTATCAGATGAGTCAGGGTAGGAGTATTTGAAAAGGTTAGACTTCAGTTTTGAGTGGAAAGCCCGGGGGTGATAGATAGAGGAACATGAGGATGAGGTTGAAGGACTGGTTGCAATCATGATGGAGGCACTGAAACACCGCGAAATTCAGGGGGGATCATTCCAGAGACGTGGTGCTATGATGGAAATGGCTCGGTTGGAGAACTTGAGGTGAGTAGTGACTGGGGGTCGAGAAAGACTGAGATAGGACGATAATCGGGTGGGGCGGGTTGTCTGAATGGTGAAGAGATCACGGAGGTACTTGGGCTGGGAATATTGTAGGGAGTTGTAGGTTAGTGATAGGACTTTGTAGTGGATTCGCTGTGGGATTTTTAACCAATGGAGTGATTTGAGGATGGAAGTGATATGATGATGTTTGGGCGTTCTAGTGACAGCTCTGGCTAGTGAGTTTTGGATAAGCTGTAGACACTTGATTTGAGTGGATTCAAGGTTGAGGAAAAGAGATTTTCAGTAATCAAGCTTCGAATGAACAATGGAGGTAGCAATGGTGGAGGCAGTCTTAAGGTCGAGCATGGGTCGTATGCGTCGAAGGTCACGAATGTGCATGAAACAGGAGCGCGAGAGGTTGGAGATGTGGTTTGAGAAGGAGAGGTGTGCATCAAAAATAACACCAAGATTGCGAACAGGGGAGCCAGAGGTGAAGGTGAGAGACGATGAGTTAGTCGAAAGGTTTATGGAAGGATCAGGGATTTTCTTGATTTGATCAGGAAGCCTAGGATGATGAATTCAGTTTGGAAGGGTTAAGGCGGAGGAGATTGGATGACATCCACTGTGAAATAAAGTTAACCACGTTGAGTAGTTGTGTGATGGCGGTGGAAAAGAGCCTGGAGAGAAGGATATGAAGAGTTGGGTGTCATCTGCATAGAGATCGCGGTCGACAGAGGAGGATTGTATGAGATGACTTAAAGGAGTGGTATAAAGGATGAAAAGTAGAGGACCCAGGACGGAGCCTTGAGGGACACCACAGGAAAGAGGGAGGGGTTGTGAGCAGTGGCTGGAGGCTTTAACAGAGAAGGATCGGGAAGACAAGTAGGACTGGAACCAGAGTAGAGCAGTGCCAGAGACGCCAAACCAAGAAGCCAGTCGTTAAAGAAGGAGGCTGTGATCAATGGTGTCAAATGCGGCGGAGATGTCGAGAAGACAGAGGCAGGAGACTTGCTGATGGCTGACGGCAGAGACCAGTTTATTGTACAGAGAGGCAAGTAAAGTTTCTGTGGAATGGTGTTTAGTGAAGCCAGATTGGTGGGGGTTAAGAAGTAAATTCGAAGACAGGTAGTCATTTAGCCGAGAAAGCACAATTCGTTCTGTTAATTTAGATAGAAAGGAAAGATTGGAGATGGGACGGTAGTTGGATAGGTTTTCCTTGTCAAGGTTTGCTTTCTTGAGAAGGGGAGTGACAACAGAATGCTTAAAGGCCATAGGAAAATTGCCGGTAGAGAGTGAGAGATTGATAATTTTGGTGATTAAAGGAACCAGAACAGAGGCAGTCTTTCAGAAGAGAGGTTGGGGTAGGATCAAGTTCGCATTGCTTGTTAGGGAGAGAGTTAAGGAGGATTGACACTTCTGCTTCAGAGGTAGGAGGGAGAATTGGGAGCGATGACTGAGAGGTAAGAGGAGTAGGGTTGAGAGAAGGAGGTGAATCAGTGCTGGAGGAGGCAAGGGAGTAAGTGAGTCTAGAAGAGATTGTAATGAAAAGCGATTGGATGAGATTTTGTCTGAAAGAAATGAACAGAATGTATCAGCAACAGAGGAGGATGGAATAGAGCTAGGCAGTGGGGAGGGAGATTTGCAATGAAGGAGAGTGTTAACAGCTTTCCAGAGATGTCTAGGGTTTGAGGCGCTGGAATGGATGAGTGAGTAATAATATTTCTTTTTTGCAACAGCGATGAGTTTATGGTACTTGTTGGTGGCTGATTTTAGGGTATTGAGGGCTTTTGCTCTATAGCTGTGGGGTCAAAAGTGTTCTGGTAGATGTGTTCAAGACGCCTACGGAAAGTTTTAAAAGCTTGGAGGTAGGAAGTAAACCAAGGGTTGCTGGCGTGTGAACTGGATTTGGTGATGAGTGGTGCATGAATGTCAAGGAGGTTGGAGAGTGTGGAATTGTAACAAGAGAGCAGGTCGTCAAGGGAAGATGGAGGGTTTAGAAACAGTGGTGAATCAAGAATACCCTGGATGAAGACCTGGCGGTCAATGGACGCGGTGAGACGGTAAGAATGAAAAGAAGGAGGAGGCGGAGGAAGAGGGTTGATTTCAAGGTAAGCCATGATAAGATTAATTATTATTATTACTATTCTGAGTAAAAGAACCAAAAAAGAATATTAATCCAAAAGCAAGATCGATGAAAAAGAAGAAATTAGATGAGAACTCAACATAACGCTCGAACAGCTACGCTGGTGCCCTTGAATGCCATAATTCGAGTTGAAGTATGATAACGAACGAAGGTCCTAAGAACTCTAGGTGCGTGAATAGTTGTGCGATGTGTACCTTATTGTTTGGTAGACCGGCAGTAAGCTAGACTGAAGTAGAACCCTCCATCCTCTAATTGCAATGTTGTATAGCCAGTATAGGCAGTGGCGTCACTAGGGCTTGTGTCACCCGGTGCGGTAAGTCACGGTGTCACCCCAAAAAAAATTTGATGACCTTTTTTGGGAATTCGTCTCCCAAAAAAGTGAGGACCTTTTTTTAGGAATTCGTCTCCGAAAAAAGTGATGACCTTTTTTAGGAATTCGTCTCCCGAAATATTTGATGACCTTTTTTTAGGAATTCCTCATCTTGCAAAAATTTCATCATTTTCTCTTGTTGGGTGTCACCCCTCTGAGGGTGTCACCCGGTGCGGTCCGCACCCTCCGCACCCCCCTCGTGACGCCACTGAGTATAGGCGAGTGGTCGCGTTCGCAGGCTGGCCGATTCGACCTATGCCACGGCCTCCTAAATAGAAGGCCGTGCCTATACAGGCCAGTTACAGGTAGCTGTTTACATTTACCAGAGGTTGCCACTACTTAGCAGCTGTTAGGTAACGAACGACTTTCTACGTAATTTCATTTTTTTATCAGCAGAATCAAACTCCCATACTGTAATTTAATTATTTAAAATAGCCTGCGAACTCAGCCTATGTAGAACTGTTACGTTTTTGAACATTAGTAGGCCTATCAGTATGTACAACGGAGTTTGTGTTTAGGCAGTAGGGCATATGCAGTCAGTAATGCGCGCTTCAGAACATCATAGTCTTGACACTCCTCAAGTGACAGCGCGGAAAACACTTTTTGAGCTTTTCCAGTTAACTGCGTATGCACGAGCGCTGGCCATTTATCCTTAGGACATTTATGAATGAGCATAGCTTTTTCAAAAGCCATAAGGTAATGTTCAACATCACCTTCATCGAATTTAGGCACAAATTTAACAGCCGTCGACATTTGAAACTTATCGGCCACGCGCACTTCCTCTGTTTTAACCCAATATCCTCCCAAGCGTTTTAAATCAAGTTGAAACTGTCTTTGTTTATCTTTCTCTTCAGCTTCAATTCGTATTTTTCGTTCCTCTGCCTCTCTCATTTCCTTTCTTTCCTCAACTTGTTTTTCCTGAGCCTCTCTCCTTTCCTTTCTTTCCTCAGCTGCAATTCTTTCTTTTCTCTCCTGTGCCTCAGCTTGTTTTTCCTGAGCCCTTTCTTGCGCTTCTTGAGCCAATTTAATCTTAGTTAATTCAAACTCCCTCGCTTTGTCTTTCTCCTCTTTTTGTGCTTCAAGTTCTAACGCTTTACACTTCAGGTCGTCTTTCGGCGAAATTACAGAAACTATTTTATCTAAGCCCTTCTGCAATTGTGCCTTACTGAGGCCTTTCGTGTCCTGGCCTAAACGCTCCATTTCCAATTTCAATTCGTCGACCGACATATCGAAAATATCGTCCCGCGTTAATGACTTCGCTGCCACTGGAGTTTCCATTATGAAAACTCAAATTCGCAAGCAAAAATATGTATCAAAAGTGCTACTTTGACCACACCCACTAAGAAATTTAGACTTTATATAAGAAAATCAACCATCCCGGACGAGCCCCCATATGTTAGGTCCCAATGAATTAAATAGTAATAAGCTCGAACTAGGAGTATGAATTTTGTAGTTTTATTTAAAATTACAATAGTACGAATAAGGCTACCATTTCAAAGGAGCAAACCGTCCAGAACATCAGAAGACGATACAGCAAAGAAGTATTACAAACGTGTCTCTTCTTCGTAATTATAAGAGTTCAAATACGGTAAACTCGGTAATCAGCATTGTTGGTCACAGTGGACACGAAACAACGAAATATAACGCAGTTAAGCCTCATACGGCATTTACTTAATTAACATGCGTACAACTCGAGACTTGGCCTTTAAAAATACTCGAAACAGAAAAGACCTCGTCAGGTCACGAATAAAGGCCAAACTCGACAATCCTAGGGCCTCCTTCCCTTATATAGTACTTTCCCGGGCCGCTCCTCTCAAGGAGCCGGTCAAGTGCGACTCAGACACGGGAGAGTACATATGGACCAAGAGGGCAACATCTAACAATATATATATATATATTCTTAAGATGCTGGTTCGAGACGCTGGTAATTAATAACTACTATTAATTAATCATGAATCTAATTAACTCTCTGTGTTTAACATGTCTTAATATAAAATTGCAATTCAGTGTCAAATGTCTAATTATAAGAGTAGGCCTATATTGTGTGGCCGTATGGACATCACTACAAGGTATACAAAAGCGGTACACGCACTTACTAGACTTTTATACATTATGTATGACCAGGGGCGCCCGCAGGGTTCAAAAAAGTGGACGCACACCTAAAAAAATTGGACGCACACCCCCCAAAAAATTGGACGCACACCCTCCCGTCCCCTTCCATCCTACCCGTCCCCTTTCCGCCGCTCGTTGTCATTCACTGAAAATGACTCAGAGTGACTCATAAGAAAAAATTCAATTTAGATAACAATAACATCTAGTGATTTAACATGCTGTATTGTCGTTTAGCTAACGATACCTATTCCTTGTGTGGATTTGATTTTGGTGGGTGGACGCACGTGCGTCCAGTGCGTCCGCCTGCGGGCGCCCCTGTGTATGACATTTGTATGTTGTTGTGCATAGACACACCACCTTTTGATGAATGCGGATTCCATCTGAATAACACCTTGGTTCATCGTTTTCCGGAGGGTAGTTCTGTCTATGGAGTCCAAGTGATTGGCCAGGAAGTTTACATTATTCGAGACAACACATCTTATATCGAAGTCTTCGACAGATACACCTTCATACCCAAGAGAAACATAAGTATAGAACACCTTCAACGTCCATTCAGTTTAGTCCAGTCTGGAACGTCTCTTTTCATTATTGACTACTTAAATACAGTCAATCTGACCGTGGTCAAAGTGCCTTCCGGAACAGTGACACAGTGGCCTTTTCAGGAACATAATGTAACTATTTTGGCTCTCACTGGGTCAAGTCTCTACTACGGAGCAAACATTCTCCTAACTGCAATGGCGAGTCGAAAGTTAAAGGAATTCACTCCAGAGGGAAATCTGGTTAGCGAGATCATTTTACGCAATATGTCGGCTCCACGTCAAAGCATTAAAGTGGCCTCTGACCGCTACGCCGTCTGCCAAGGCGAATATCCACCACCTGATCTGCACCGTGTCTGTCTTGTGAACGGGAACGGAGAACCGATCAAATGCTACGGTGGAATTCCAGGTTCAGGAGTGGGTCAGCTAAAAGCACCAGTACGACTGGAGCTGAACAAGAAGAAATGCATACTTGTCGCAGACCTCGGAAACAGGAGAGTGGTATTGTTAAACCAGAATCTTGAATACGTCCGAAATCTGATTGATGAGGATCTTGAGGGTCCTCAACGTCTGCACCTAGATCGAGAGGAACATCTGTTGTATGTCGCCGATAATACACATGATGAATTCTTCAATGCGGTCAGCGGTCGCGTGAAGGTGTTTAAGATGAGACACGATTGATTCTAATTATTTTCTAAAAATTCAGATTGCTCTGAGCAGTCAATTTAAACGTCTTGTATATAATGTGGCCCGGTTGTGGGCCTAATGTAAACCATTTCTGATTGAGAAGCGGTCTTCAGAATCGAGAATTCAGAATTTAGTGTATCAAATGTCAAACTGTGCGACGATTCACCCTAAGAATTGTAATTGAACCATACAATAATTCATTGTCCCATGCAAACTAAAATTCGTAAGCTTCCTACTCCACATGTCTTTGAAAACGTACAAGTCTTCAAATTAGCGTGCAAGTGTTCCTCGCTGGCGTCTTTTTCAACTTACATGTTGAAATTTTACAGCGAAGTTAGTATTTCTTGCAACTTAGGAATCGAAAAATTAGAACTTAATGTACAAGACGTCAAACTATGCAATGTTTCACTCTATGACTTGCAATTTAACCGTGCAAGTTGTTGTTAAGAATCAAAAAGTTGTAATTTTAATGTACACGTCTGTATTTCACACGTCTTAGGAGCATACAATTCAGAATTTTAATATAGAAAACTTCAAACGATGTGATGTTTCACCTTAAGAGTTGTAACTTATTCGTGCAAATCATCGTCCCATGCAAACTCGAATTCGTAAGCTTGCTACTCAGACATTCATTCTACGCTGTCTTTGAAACCTTAACAGTCTTAAGTTTACCATAAGTCTACAAGTCTTCATCATTCGCATCTTTTAACTTTCGTGTTGAAATTTTACAGCACAATTCAGCATTTCATACACCTTAAGAATTTAAAAAAACCTGGATTTAACATACAAACTGTCAAACTATGCGCTATTGCAAACTAAGAGTTGCAATTTAATCATACAAATTAGTATTTCACGCATTTAGAAATCTAAAGGTGTAATTTTACTGTAGAAACTACCACCATGCACACCCAACATGTCTTTGTAATCTAGAAAATTGCAACCTAAAACCAGTTTGTTTGCATGAATTTTGTACGCAAAAACAGCCGAGTATGCTAGAGTTGCACATATTAGTTAAGCATTTTCTGCGCTAGGGTTTCCAATTTCGACAATTGCATCCATGCGATCATTGGTAAAATTCGAGTTCTCTTCACTTCTTCATGCATATCCATTCCATTTCGGTCATTAATTTTCATATTTGTTAGCACATATTATAAATACTTCAACTAGAAGCTAATAGATGACTTCATGTGTTCAAATTCCGAAAAAACAGGACAATAGTTTTTCATCGTCTTCGGAAAATCGTATGGTTGGGCGTACAATATGTGTTAACTTGCTTACTTGCTTACTTTCATGCATATTGTATATGTACACACTTACAGAATTTACATGCAAACTTTCATATCTGTTAGATATTAAAGTAGAGGGTTGAAGTTTTTCATTGTCTTCGTATAACTGTATAGTTGGATGTGCAATATTTGTTAACTTGCTTACTTACTTACTTTCATGCACATTGTATATGTACATTCTTACAGAATGTACATGCAAACTTTCATATATTTCTGTTAGATATTAAAGTAGAGGGTTGAAGTTTTTCATCGTCTTCGTATAACTGTATAGTTGGTCGTACAATATTTGTTAACTTGATTACTTACTTACTTTCATGCATATTGCGTATGTACTTACATAATTTACACGCAAACTTTCTTATATTTCTGTTAGAAATTAAAGTAGAGGTTGAAGTCTTCCAATGCATATGTTCGTAATTCATAATTCATAAATTCATAATTAAAATTCATAACTGTTTCAGACAATTGCGTAGTGTGTGTGTGTGTGATAGGGTTCTAGGGGACTGCTCCAGTATCATTAGTAGGGTTCTGCTGGAATGCTCCAGGATCATCAGAAAATCGGCGGCGGCGGCACGGCGCGGCGTGGCCTAGTCAGAATACTTGATAAGTATGAGCACTATGAACAACCGTTTGTCCTGTGACCAGTCAAAAGGGCCAATTTCTCTAAAGCCACTCCATGACAATGAAGCTAAACTACACACAAAGGGATTGAGAGAGAAGGCACCTACATACATTTGCCTTACAGATATGAAAATTCTTAATTACACTGCACATCTGTATAGGTATTGACAAATTGTAATAAGATGAAGTTACATGCATTTGCATATTGCATAAATACACGTGCACATGCTCTGATACAGTAGAGGCCTACACATCAAGTCACAGCGAAGATGCCTGATGACAGCAGCCTCCGAGTCAAAGAGGCTGCTGTCAAGACCAGGAGTGAAATGTAAATATACACGTTTTCTCATATATAGTGATCGAATGGCCCGAGCGGCCTTTAGCCTGCTAATTTTTATATGAATTTACCAGGTGGTCTGCTGCCTGTTTGAATTGGTGCCATGTCATTTAAGGTCTCTGTATATAGACCATTGTTTGTATTAGACTAAACTGAAAGAGACCATTCTTGATACTTATATGTACTAAGTAAAAATTGTCTCACCCTGCTACTGTTAACCTGAATAGATTTCAGCCAAAAGTATTAATCAATTATACCTTCCATTCCGCAGGAATTAGTTAAACGGCATATATCTTGATATTAATAGCACTTATGAACTCCTCTAACCTTACAAAATTAAGCTAAAAATTTACACTATTGTAATAAGATCACAGACATCAAAGACTACAATCAATAAGCTATAGAAGCTATTCAACATGAAGGTAAAGAATGCGGGTACAGTAGTACACGTACAAAGACATTCATGCTGCTTTTGTTGTTAAAACACTGGCTAGGCCAACTTGTAGCAAGATATTGCTTTAAATGACTGAGTGTATCATGGCACAAAGACGACAAGATTATCAAAGTATGATTAAAAAGGAATTTGGTCAGGAAGACCATGCATTCTTGGTATCAAGATGCCCACTTCTATTTCACACTAAAGTAACACTTTATCACGATATCATGGAAAACATGAAAAATGCAACAATAACAATTAAACACCTCAGACTGGCATCAGCGGCGCGCCGACAAATTGTTGGCGGCGGCGGCAGCGGCGGCGCGCCGACATAAAAAAAATTGGCGGCGGCGGCGACCACGAAACGTCGGCTGCCGCGGCGCGGCGCGGCCGGGGCAGGGTTCTACTTCCTTCTCATGGCTTCTGAATCGTTTCATAATTATGGCAGACAGCTTGTGTCCGGCTAAGACTATTAAACTTATGACGATTCCAATGAATTTTCTATCCCTGCCGTTGTTACTCCCCATGTCAGCCCACTCACTCATGAACACGTGTACCGGAACTTCGATTAACACCACCCCTCCATTTGTTACGCAGTTGTACATTCGTAGTCAGAAGGTAATTCACAGGCAGTGAATAGCGTTGTTTGCTATATCTTGGTTGAATTTACCAGATCAACTGCAAGTTATTTTTTCTTCATCCTGGTGAATGCAAGAGTTTAAAGTTTGAGCTTCATCATCCGAATGTCAACCCAGTTAAACAACTGGTAGTTTACAAAATGTGACATATACAATTATATAAAAAATTTGTGACATATAAAATTTTCGATGCACATTATGCCACCTTTCCTCAACGAATATCCCCTAAATATTGTAAGAGTTGTTTAGGTTAGTACAATATTCCTTGTGATCTGCATAGAAGGTTTTCATTTCAATCAGTTTCAATCTTTTAATCAAACAAGATCGTACCGGTATGTCACATTTTTCACCATAGGCTTACTATAAGCTTATTCCAGTGGCAGTTTATTGAACTATATAAGTCACGAGTCCAACGACAAGCCTACAGATTGTCATTTAGAAAACTTATCATCATGTTACGTTCTGATAATTGAAAAACATAATTGTTGGTCTAACGATGTCCGAATTCAACTCTTTGCCAGTGATTGGCACTAAACTAATTTTTAAAGTTAAACCAACTATTTTTCAACTAAAATAAAACAGTTTAACTTAATGTGGCAACTGATTTTGTAAATAAGTTAACTAAACTAAAAAAAATAGTCAGTTAAACTTTTTCCAACCTTTTAACAAATTTTTATGACAGACATTTTCACAATAACATAGGTTAAATGAACTGTAATAATGCAGAGCGTCAATGACAGTTTCACTTTCAAACCATGTAATGTGTACTAGTCAACGCATAAAGAATAATAAAGACCATTGGAGTTATATACACTGGCCTTACAACATATTCTATGCAGAGGCAACACCAGTGTTAATTAACAAGTTAACGTCACGTTGAGTTGTTGACAGTGTTCACTGCGGAAGGTAATTGCGTAGTTGCTGATTTTGTTAAGCTTTTCAGTTTATAACCAAACAATATTAGTTAAACTTTGGTTTTAACTAAACTATTTCTCTCCCTTTAAACTTCATCTTTAACTAACAAATTTTAGTTTTACAAAAAGTTGTCCACTTTTTAGCTAATTTTTGCCCCTCACTGCTCTTTTGCGCCTTTTGTGTGACGTCTGTCCAGACTATATATTCTACTTCTGCTGCTGCTGATAAACTAACCATTGATTGGCTATAACTCGCCCATGTAATTAGACATCAGAGATACTTAAGTACTAGACTGCGTAATTTTTTCTGCGCTCGATGTCGCCACGTACCAAATAATGGTTAACTGAAATAAGCTTATATAGGCCTACATGTATGTCGCAATTATATTCAGCGTGATTCACGTAGGTCTTCTTCTTTGGTTCTCTGCCCTCAAGGTTCATATGTCCAACGGCTCCATTCCTCTCGATGTTGAGCTTCCGCTTTCATCTGTCTGTAGACGTCCCTCTTTATTATCCAGTCTAGGAACATCGCTCTTGGCCTTCCTCGTGTCTTTTCTCCCTCCATTCTACCCTCGATGATATTTCTCAACAGAGAATCCCCTCTCATTATATGGCCAATCCATCTTCTTCGGCTCTCTCTGGTTGTCCTCATCATGGCCTCTCCTCTCCCACCATTTGCAGTGGCCTACTTCTTCATTTGCCTTGTGCTCTGTCAAGCTGATTATCTCCATTCTAGGCCCACGCCATATCCACATTTCGAAGGCTTCTATCCTTCGGATGTCCTCCCCCTTATAGACCACGTTTCACGTATAGGACCACACTCCACACCAGCGTCTTAACCATTCGCTTCTTCAGATTCCTATTTAATTTTCCTCTCAAGAGCTCCTTTCTTTTATAAAATGCGTTTTACCCATGGATAGCCTTCTATTTTTTTTTTTTATCTCAGGTAGGTCTATCTGAATGTAATTTCGCTTTAGCCCAGTCTCATTCTCGGGGACATGGATATAAATTATTTAAGAAGCCGAAAGGAACATTCGGGCAGAAATTCTTCAGTGCAAGATTTGTGGACTAGTGAAATGGTTGGGATGATGATGATGATAATGGTGATGATAATGATGATGATGATGATGATGATAATGACGCCGACGATGATGATGATGATGATGATAATCGTTTATTAAATTCAAACTGACAAGTACGCAGTAAAAAATTAGATGATTCAGTGGTAACAGATGATATTAAGTTTAACAGCAGTTGAATTTAACTGTATGGCAGCCTGCATAGATACCCATCTGTCCTACTGCTCATTTTTAGTCGACCCTAGGGAGTGTTGAAAGTTTAAAAGCTGAGTCAACCTTTATGAGGCTAGAGGGTATCGAACCCACGTCCTTCTGATCTTGGTGCGAGCGTGTAATCATTCAATCTCCCCGCCCTAATTGATAGTAGGCTACTGTCTAAGTGGTCACTTTCACAGCTTTTAAGAAAAAGCTAGGAAAACTGGGATGCTAAGCATTCCAGGCTAATTTGCAGCGGTTCTAGCACAGACTACACGGCTTTTGAACCACTTAAACCTTGTTATATTTTATATTTTGTTACGTTTTAAGCCATTCAAACTGCTTGCAAAACTTGACGTTCAGCCTGTTGGATGGCGCCTAAAATGTGTCTTCAAATGCTGATTCAATTGCAATACTGCAAACATTTCGAAATTTCATATTTTCTTATATCCTGGATAAGCTGGAGATTCTTGTTAATAAAGTTGACTACGGCAATGAGTCGGCTTTTGAAGCCAAACCAAGCAACACTCAAATTAACTTAACTGAATTGAACAGCACTTTATTGATCACCAACACTTTAACGACAATATAACCAATCAAATAAACTTAATATTGGATGTCAAAGAGAAAGGTCCGAAGGAACAAAGCTGGTCACACGCATCGAAACCTAGAATCGACAGATCAGGAAAATGCAGTAGAAACGCTGCATCAAGAAGCAAAAGATTTCACATGTAGAAATACAGATTCGCCCAAATCTTGCCGTATACAGATTTGCATCGATTAAGATACAGATTGCCACTGACTAAGAAACAGATTATTATTATTATTTTTAATTTAATTTGTAACGCGCGCATGGTCACACCGAAATGTGAATCTGAGGCGCGGAGAGCCAACCGCCAGGAGAAGATGCAGTTAGATATCAAAGTGTTTGAAAGCCAAGGAGAAATAGTGAGTTTCGAGTCTCTTTTTGAAGGTAGAAAGTGAATTTGAGCTACGAAGAGAGAGTGACAGTCGATTCCATTCCTTGGGGGCAGAGACATGGAATGCACGCGAGTCCATAACTGTTCTGCACCGTGGCTCAGCTAATTTAAAAAGACCCGTACTTGATGATCGCAAGCAACGGGGAGGGATGTAAGGAGTTAATAGTGATTGGTCAAGTGCAGGTCTAATGAGCTATGGATCCCACATGGGAAATGGTCCCATATATATGGGTGTGCTACCCGATTACATATTCCAGTAACATGTTTCACGTGCACGTGGAAACTCAAGGGATAGGAGAACGTGAGTCATCTTCTACCTCTGAGGAACTGCTCTGTATCAGCGTTATTACGTTCTGCGAGCGCTGTCGCCTGTCGTCTCTCCAAATTGTCGATGCAACTTAGTCCAGATACTCTGAACATAATGCTATTGTCAACTGTGGAAGGGAAACCGCTGGTTGGGCTCCACATGTGCACGTTCGCTCGTCACTGGCGACTCTTCTAGTCTTCTGTGTACTTTTCGCTAAATGGTAGAACTCCAGTTCAATTCAATTAAATTCAACAATTTTTATTGTTACCAAATTAAATCAGCATTGTCAAGTTATTGTAGTAGTTTTATCATTTTGGTAACAAATGGAAAGTCCAGAAAGGACAAGAGACCCAATAACCAGGGCTACCTGTGTAGCACATTTAAATAAATAATAATGATAGAATATCTTCTTAGGGAACTAATAGTTCAATTTAGCTGATTTTAACAAGTATTAAACATCATAAGATACTCATAATAGTCTTAACTAAATATAACTTTAACTAAGAATCGACAGTATAGAAATTTATATTACTATCTAGTAATCGAGCATACATAGATTTCTTAAAAGACTTCAAGTTAGGTGAACGACGAATGGTGATGGGAAGTATGACTTCTGTTCCCGTAGATCTTAGGGCAAATATCTTAATGTTAGTGCGAGCGAGTTCGTAGTGATATTTGACATCATATAGGCTAGGACAGAGAGTCTCACTTAACAGTTAAATCCTGAAGTGGCACTATATAAATGTTCATTTCAATCATAATTAAATTTTTTCGAACATTTAAAAAATCCTATAGCCATCATGCATGCAGAGAAATATAAATCAAGAGAAATCGTGACATTCACACTTCCATCATTGCTCGGTGCTTCAGACATTGACAGAGAATACAAACTAAAGCTTCGGCTACACGGAAAGCTGCATATCTTTAAACATCTAAAAGCACTTTCAATCAAATACAAAAATCATGTATGTAACATCTAAACACCAAGGGCATACGTCAGTCTCAGGCAAGCGAGCGAATGGCGGTGCCAACTAGCCAGAGCTCGTAGGAACGTTGTAGTATTCAGAACGATTTTGGTTAGACTTTTCATTGGCACCGAGTGCTCTCAGTTTATTTGAACCGGCGCTACCATTAGTAGTGAGATTTATTGTGTCGTCTTTGTAATATGCTGGATCATCCTTGGCCAGTCCAGTGCTCTTTCGCATGTCCAGATACAGCGGTTGTTGGTTATCCAGCGAATTTTCTGTGCACAGCGACAATAGCAGAATCGCTTATGGTAAACATCAATATCAGTTTGAAGAACAAGTTGGTTAGAACTTTCCGGGAAGAGTTGGCACGCATGAATTAAATTTTATGCTAATGTAGTAAACTGATTCGAACAAACTTCTGTTCATGCTACTACAAGAGTAAAAAGAACAACTATAGAGAGTAGAACGACATAGCAGCAAAAAGATCTTCACTTTTACTATGTCTTATTAAGTCATCGTAAGCACCTTTCATAAAGTGTCTGAAATGCTAGTATTAACTAGACCTAAGTAAGGCATAAATGACCCTCAAGTGATGAAATAATTAATTACAATTAAGATAAAGTAAAATAGCCAACAGCAACAAAGACTAAGCACTATACGTACGTTTGTCTTGTGAAGCGGTTGATTCTTTCGATGGAAAATAGACAACGTTCAGGTAATTGGGTGTAGTAGTCGGCGATTGAGGAGCAAGATATCCGTCCTCATCCTTGAGAATAGTTTTACCCTTAGTGTCACCCTTCTCCTGGGGATCCGACGTCTGGCCTGGTTCGCTTCGACATGGACCAGCAAAGTTGCGCTGACTTGGTTCAAGCGAGTAGTACAACTCGATATTCTTGTTCTTCGAAGGCGATTCAGTATCGTCATTTTCTCCTTCTTTCTTGCCTAAAGGTCGAGTGTTCTCGTAAGCTTCGTCTTCAGGAATCTAAAAAAGTGTCAAAGGAAACTTGAAGTCTTGATCATCTTATTTGTAATATCAGTGGCTCTCCCGCTAGAAGCGCTTTATAAATGTACAAATACAATACAATACAATCAATGTGCTCAGTGCGTCGTCTGCATCATCGCCATCACCACCACCACAGCCATCACTACCACTAGCACCACCAACAACAACAACAACAACACCGTTAACAACAACACCTTTAACAACAATAGCTTTACAATTAGCATTGTTTACAAGAGAAATAAGGATGTTTAACAGTGGGTAATAATGTTATTTTATATTGATGATGAGTCTAAAATGAGCACAGAATTGGCGAGGGGTTCAAGTGGCAATGTTGTTGGAGTATAAGCGGATAAATCTACTTTTAAATCCAGATGCAAGTAGTCGTCTGCACTGACGACCATGAGGTCAGGACAGTCGATCGGAAGACACATCAGCTGAACGAGGTCCTTGGCATCTGGAACGATAGTAGGCAGACGCATCAATTTGTCACCCTACAAATACACACACAAATTAGATGAAATTTATACCTTTCCTTCATGTCTGAAAGGGTAATAATACATGTGCTGTGTAATCGTAATCTCCAGATTTTTGATACGGCGCCCAAAGAAAGCTGCCTGGACAACCAGACTGTTCTCCGGCGTTAAGGATGCGTGCAATTAAATTACAGACATGCGAAATGTCGCCCAACAGAGGACAAGCTTCTGAAGTGCGACAACCACTGCACGCCTATATATTTGGATTATACCACTCAGCACATGGTGAAGAAACACATAACAAAGACAAGCAATGATACAGGATGACAGATACCGGAATCATAAGGAAACGACCGGGATCCTGCGCCATTCTAGTAAATTCATCAACAAGATCGGAAAATCCAGGTCTGCTATCGACGTCCAACATCCAACCTAAAAAACACAAGCAATGTATTTCTCTAGCGTGTAAGTTGTTATCAGTTATTTGGTTACTTGTGGATTTTACTGGATAATTTATTTTCGATTGAACTTCTCGTGTGACCTAGCATGCGTTCTTGGAATTATTTCTCTCTTTCGCCGTTCATTCTGAGTGATTTGGACGGTGTTCGAACGTTGTTATCGACGTTTCTCGTGTCAACGGGTTTCAGATAGCGCCTCTGATTTGAGTAGCGCTATATTGATGTTCAATTACAATTACAATAAAAACACAGCTGGAAACTGTTACAGCCAGCGTTAACAAAACGCCTTAAAACCGTTACAAATGAAAGAGCTGCATGAAAAAAGTGTTGCAACAGACGCGTAAAAATTAAACTAAGCAGACTGCAATGGGCAGCTTTAGTTGCACTGTGCAAACACTTAGGATACAAAGGCACAAATATAGTCAATAGAATACATATCCCGTCTTTAGAAACAAAATTGTGGAAAAGGCAGTAACTGTCGTTGAATTTAAGAATCTGATTTTCTCGAATCTTCAGCTGAAACTCATTATCTTTCACGTTCGGTTTTTATTGTTTGTTATTCCCAAAAAGTTAAAAAATCCTCAAGTAGAATGCTTCATATAAGCTAGGAACAGTTTTTTGTCGGGAGGTAGCCCTCGACGAAGGCTGTATGTAATTCAATAACACCAATTGACGTTATTTTTGGATTTCCATGGCTGGGGATTACAAGTAGCTTACATTTTATCATGATCATATAGACGTCGATGGTGCAAATGTATGGCTGCGGCAGTCTCTCTCCTTTCTCCAGAGCTTGTGGAATCTGTCGGACAGCAAGATTCTCATAGGGTCTTTCTCCGTATGTAAACATCTCCCACAACGTCACTCCTGCAATAAGCTGCATAATTTGAGAGCAATAAAGATTGAATTAACGCAACCCCACCAGCAAAGCCATGAAGTCAAGCTGATTGTACATTTGGAGTTGCATTATATGATAATCAATTCTATAAACTTTTTCAATTAGCTTCTAACGAATCGATCGATTCAAGTAGAAGAGTATCTATAGCAAGCATAACCCATAGGAACTTGATTTAATTAACTGCTGTTGAATATGCTAGTCTTATATCTGATAAATCTCGTGTGCAACCAAAATAATGAGATTTTCTTATCGTATTACAGTTTACTATTATATTACTGGGTATTATATAAGCCACAAGTAATTGTGAATTTGATTTAATTAACTGTTATTGATTAGGTTGGTGTATCTCTGATTAGTCTCGTTTGGAAACAAGATACTGTGACCTTCTGATCATATTACACTTTATTATCTTATTATTGGGTACTTGGATAGCTCAGGTAGGCTAACAACGCATTTTAAAGCATGACTGTCGATAATATTAATCAGATGCAGCACCGCCACTTCTCGACGTATGCATATATTATAGTCGTTGACTTCAAATGCCAGATTTACCAAAGGGAAATTAGGCCTAACTGTCCGTATTTTTTTACGTTATTCTATCAAATTAATATTTAGGCCTAGGAGACACATAAAATAATAATATTTTTGAAGGACCATTTACCGTAACTCCAGATGTCGCTTTTGTGCGTGTAGATGCGATATTTAATGCATTCTAAAGCCAACCACTTGAAAGGCATCTACAATCAACAAAAGATAACATTTTGAAGCATCATTGTAATTTCAAGGTTCACTGATTGCATTTGCGTGGACAAGAAAAATCCACCTTCCCGTTCAGTGCACTCCTTCGATAGATCAAAAGTCTTGCTAACATAATTAAATGGACATTTAATTTGAAACCTCCTTTTATACCCTGCCAATTTTACTAGAATCTTGGGTTAATATCACAACCGAAGCAGATACTATAATATGCCAAAATTAATTACGCTTAATCAAGAAATATTTCTTTTAGCAATGTGTTATAAATCTCATAATGAAATATCCTAGACGTTTCAAGTACTCAGCTTTCGAGTACAAGAGTACAAGTACTTAGGATTCAAGTACAAGCACTTAGACTATAATTCAAGTGCACGCTGCTAGTGCAAGAACAAGGAGATATTTATTTCTTTAATAGCTAAGACTACATACTATCTACAATGTATTGTCACTGGTCATGTCGTAAGACAAATGCACTCATTTGGAATTGCTCTTGAGAAATATTAACGATGTGAGCGTCTTGTAACTCATATTTGACCGTCATAACTAAACGGTATTTGAACTTTAGTAGCACAGAGAAAGTTCATTCGTTTTGATCTAGCCTAAAGGGGTAGTTGATTTGGAAAATTGATTTTATTGCGTGCTGAACTGATAGAAGAAATATTTGAAAAGTTTTTGGGCTGTGTTAATGTGAATTGACAGTCACGCACCACCAAAGTCAGGTTAACTCTGGGTAAAGATAGAATAGAGAAAGTACAGTTCAAGTAAATGATTAGGAAGGGAAAGTCACAGCTTTATTAATGGTAATCTATCCGAATGCCTGTAAAAATTGTTCAGTTTTCAAATACTCTATGTTTCCCATTGTAAAGAACATTTGTCACACATGTAAAGTTCAGGCACAAAAACAAGTATTTTGGTCTCAAGTACTAGTACAAGTACTTAAAAATTGTACTCGAGTTATACTCGAGTAAAAGTACGAGTAGTAAGTACAACATCTCTGTTAAATACTTCAGCAGTCTTGTTAGCAGTAATTTACTACACGTAACAATACGTCTCAAAGTATTTGTATAGTTTAATGAACTCTACGAAAAGTTGCCTGTCCTAAAATATGACCTTGCAAAGACCAAAGTTAGTCAACACTCTTTCAATACGTTATGTTTAGTCATACAAATTTATCATTAACATTTTTCAGTTTATGTATCCATCCCCTCAAGATACACTGTTTCTTAGCAGAAAACAGAGTATCACTAAAAGCCCATATATTTCCAACATACGCCCTATTACTCTCTTTCTTTGTTGGGTATCCACACGTTACCTGATTAACTAATATACAAATTATATATTGGTCTATTTAATTCTCATGTAGATTGATTTCTTTACTAACGGCTTTCTAAATACCGCTCTCGAAGGCCTTTCCGCCATGTCAAAATCTAATACACTTCTAACACGTACACTAGTATCTTTTAGCAAACAAACCTTTAAAACACAGTTCCGATTAGTTTCACGATCTTAATTCTTACAGTGCATGTATATTTTAATATAATAGACAACATTCAGTCATAGCCTACTTTTCCAGCTTCTAAATGAATTTCCTCCTCATCATAGTCTAGCAGTTTTGCCAGACCAAAATCTGTTATTTTCACCTGATTTGGATTGTGAACTTAAACAGAAAACAGAAAACTAAGGTTATAACAATTTCGGCTTTAATAGACTTGGCGCCATAAAAATATACAACCAGCGAAGACTAATAATATAGGCCTACCTATGGCGCAAAGCAACATTTATTATCATAACAATGAGATGGCCTAGCGGGACTGACCCGACATCAATGCTGCTGTGGTCCTCGTCCATGCTTTTGTTACTAGTCGATTGTTGCGGGTCTCCCACTCGGAGTCCTAGGGCGTCTGGATCGGGTTCTACGCTCAGCTGCTCGACTCGTCGGGCGCATCCCCATGTATGGTCCTGTCTCTGCCTATATGCGCGATGAATTGTACTGGCTCCCTATAATTGCCCAGCATATCTCGTATCGGATCGCTGCTTTAGTCTCTCGCTGTCTTCTTGGCTGCGCCCCATCTTACATACGCGACCTTTGCGCCCGGTGTCCGACGTTGTAGCTCGTCGGGCACTTCGCTCCTCGACCAGAGGGGAGCTTTTGGTCCCACGTGCTCGTTCTTCTGCTAGGCAGCGCCGAGCTATCACAGCTATGGGTTCCTCCACTTG
Organism: Allolobophora icterica; assembly: GCA_963556255.1. Lineage (NCBI taxonomy): Eukaryota > Metazoa > Annelida > Clitellata > Crassiclitellata > Lumbricidae > Allolobophora > Allolobophora icterica. The sequence goes on from OY744606.1 coordinate 65,311,026, forward strand.
GAATGGGCTCCAGCTGGAACTGCGCCTACTACCTCTCGACAATTTGCCTACAAATCACTGAACTGGGAGCGCTCCTGAGTAGGTATCTTGAAGGGCGCTATATAAATTCTCAGAATGAATCCAGACGGAAATTAACGCTATTTCAACGTATTTTTAACGTATTTTAACGCTATTTGCAATGTGTGTAAACTCCATGTAGAAGAGAAGCAATTAATGCGTAAGGCTCACCCAATACGTTTCTGGCGGCTAAATCTCTATGTACAATACCCAGGTCTTCAAGATATTTCATTCCCTGCAAAGAGTAAACATTTGAAATAACGTCTCAAACAAGATCAAAATTACCATTGATCTTCTCAAAGACTTTAACAGTTTTAAGAAAAATTTTCTTTTCCTTAGAGTATGGCTGAAGACTTTTTATACCTTATTCGACGATATCCTTTGTGTTGGCTAGTGTTTAGGCCTACTAGTTGCAAAACTGAAATACGATATATAATATTAAACAATGCATTGGATCGCTTCGTTGGAGGTAGTCCCCGGAGTCAGTCGGTAAGGAATTACAAATTGGTCTGATGAGTTAGCGACTGACTTAGCGACTTAAGTCAACTGGTGATGGACTTTGAAACCAACGTATATTCAACGCTGGGTTTGCCTGTACTAAGACTACGCTTTTTTCGATTAAAACGATTCCATGATGTCATGAACAGTCACATACACCACTTCGACAGGTAGTAAATAAAGAATTGGTGACCTGACATCGACTGATTGTTAGACTGTTAGTCTGTTGCACTGTGACTCAAACCTTGTAAGCGAGCGTTGCTCCTTTCCTGCTGCTGATGTCTTCGTCAAAATCGAAACTCGGAGACCGCGATTAAAACAATAATAAGCAAAATATTAACGTGAACGAAGTCGCTAGCAATCGATAGCTTAGCGACTGGTTTCGACTTTATGTCTTAGCGGTGGCGGAGGCGGATGGCTACGGCGTCGGATACTAATTGGAGGAATGTTTCAAATTAGTCGTCTGTCTAAATAATTGATGATACCTTAGCTATCTGGACGCTCCATAGAAGCAAGGCCCTGGAACCGATGTTGGCTTTTTCTTTGCGAACATAGTCGAGCAGACATCCGAGTGGCATCAGTTGAGTGATGAGCATCAGCTGAGCTGTCATGCACACAGCTAGGATGCGGACGCAATAGGGATGACAGACGGATGCCATGATCCGAGCCTCTTCCAAAAGTTCCACATTCTGACTCGTATTCGACGACTCCTTGAGAACTTTGATGGCAACTGGAATCTTGATGTTTTCTTTCTCTGGAATCCAGATTCCCTAAACAAAAGTAAACAAGTGTCAGCGTCATGAGAGGTTGTTAGACCGCGCTATATAAATAGCCAAATAAATGCACAGATTAAAACATTGTTAGAAACCGGTGAAACCTATACCTGAGCCGATTTCTAGAAACCGTAGATCAATCTAAGAAGCAGAGACGCTTATTTATGCCTTAGAAAGGTTGCATCTGTGAATAAGTTTAGTGCTCGTGAAAAAGTGTAGTGCTCCTGAATAAGCTAGTGCCCTGCGCTTCTCTTTCAATTGACGCTATCAAAATGTTTAGAGATTTACGATTAAGATGGTTTACATGATTGTGTAGGATGGATAGAAACTCACCTTGTAGACGGTTCCAAAAGCACCCGACCCAATCATGTTTCCTCGACGCAGTTCTGATTCTTTGATGAGTCGCAACAAAGACATGTCTGGATTCGCTTTGCTGGCTCTTATCATCGGAATCTATGAAGCGAAAAATAGTGTATTTACAGAAAATAAGTATTGTACCTTGCAAGTAATGCATAGATAAACTAACAGCAACGATCTAATTTTAACGGGTTGCAGTAGCTCGCTTGCCAGCGCAGGAAGACGGCAACTTTACCATTCATGAGATATTGCAATTTTTGGTTCTCAAACTTTGCAGCTAATTTTAAGGAGTTTAAAATCGTATAAAAGTCTTATGCTGTTAACTTTTTGCTCAATTTACGAGGCTATTTTAGGCTTTTCCATTTTCTTGTCCCACTTGTGTTCACTTCTGGATAAATCCTTTCGCGATTGCTCTCTTGCAGGCATGAAAAGTCTACTCAGCTTTAGTCCGACGTCGCATCAATTAATTAGGCCTACCTAGTAAAATGAAATTAAAAACTAAGTGATAATCATAGTACTTGAAATAATTACTGTAGATAATAATTATGCTAATTGCAAATGATTGTATTGTCCAAAAGTATACCTCATCGTTCGCTAAAAGACTTTCCTGGAGTCTGCGCAGTTTCTGCTTTCGCCAGAAAACGACAAAAATAACGATGGCGATTGCAATGATAAGGAACAAAACGATAGAGATCGCAACGGCGGATTTGGACTCCCTAACAAAATGCAAAACAAAAGAACAACTTATCTAAGAATTGAAATGAAACTGTGATCTCAATTGAAAGCATTGACTCTGTGTAGGCTTTATCACTCAACTTTCGGATTTATTTAACATTTTAGAAACACATGTCTATATGTACCCATTATGTTTATTTTATCTTAGATGATAAAATTTTAGCTCTTTTGTTGTATTTGTTATTTTGTTTCTTTTATCTTACACGATAAGATTATTCGGTCTACTTCTTTACCACATAGTCTTGTATTTTCCCCGTGTTCGTCCTTTAGATTATGACTTCTTCTATGACTCGATTCGCGGAGTAAAACTTCCTGTAGAGACAATGTTCTATTGGTCTGATGATGAAATGGCGTGAACGACAGGCGCATTCTTATACGCAAAGGGCACTTGACCGAAACAATTCATAGCATAATTTTGCCAAGTAAGTAGTGAGTAGGCCTATTAGTGATGGCTAAAAGTTGAATAAAAAGTTGATAACTTTTAGTTTAACTTAAATTTGTTAGTTAAGAATGAAGTTTAACTGGAGAAAAATAGCTTAGTTAAAACCAAAGTTTACCTAATATTGTTTAGTTATTAACTGAAAAGTTTAACTAACAAAATCAGCAACTACGCAGCTATCTTCCGCAAAGAATACTGTCAACAACTCAACGCGACGTTTACTTATTTATTAACACTGGCGTTGCCTCTGCATAGAATATATAATAAGGCGCAGCGGAAATAACAATATTGGTGTTTATTATTCTTTATGATTTGATTAGTACACATTACGTAGTTTGAAAGTGATATTGTCATTAACGCTGTGCAATATTACAGTTCACTTAACCTCTCTTATTGTGAAAATGTTTGCTATAAACATCTGTTAAAAAGTTGGATAAAGTTTAACTAACTATTTTAGTTTAATTAACTTATTTACAAAATCAGTTGCAAACTTTAGTTAAACTGTATTATTTTAGCTGAAAAAATTAATTGTATTCTATTGTATTGTATTGTATCTAAACATTTATAAAGTGTTCGCTAATCAGAGGCGCTCCCAGTGCGAAGGACCCATAGATATAGAGTGAAGTTGAAGTTGAAGATTAGCTAAAAAAAATTAGCTTAAAAATAGTTTAGTGCCCATCACTGGTGAGTAGCATGCTCTTAAGAAAGTGCTACATGCATTTGAAAATACAATATAATATTGCTAACAGTGGGATGTAAAGCGTCGTGACGGCGGTACATGACCATTCGGTTTCGTTGACTTTTCGAAGTTTCGTCTGTTGTTCGGGAGGACATTCTTTAGCACAATAAGACTATCAAACAAACCAAACCAAACAACCGTTTACAAGAAATTTAGAGGAGTAATTATACCATTGCTAAAACAAAACAGCGCATCGCAAAACCATAAGCCGTAAATAATCTAGTTTAAATCTACCTAATTGGGCACGATTTATTACTTACATGTCTTACGAAGTTACAAGGTTTACGTGTCTTCTTTAATGTACTCTTTAATGTACTGTAATCTTCAGGACTTTTGGATTCGTCCTTTGTAGACTCAATAACTAAGACATGAAAATACGCTCATCTCCTACCGATTCACAGTGCTTGAACATCTGATTGTTGAAGAGCACTCTTGTGATATTTACTCTGGTCATATGGTTAAGAGCCGTGTGCAAAAACTGCATACATGGCAATTGATGACGGTTATCCGTTGAATAGGAGAACAGTTATGCAGAAGATGGCGAGGTGGATGGTCGCATCTATAAGTTATTCCGTAGCTAACTCTTGAGTCGATTTAACGTTTGACCTAATGTATACTCTGGATAGTAAAATTAACTACGGATCTGTCATTCGCTCGTTGAAATTTATTGCTGCTGAACTATGTGAAATAATGATTAGGTCCTATAATATTATAATCTTTATTTACAAAAACATTTCACTCTCAATAATGATGGTCTTGGAAATGATGATGACAAAGGCGTGCCACTACAGCTATGATAATGATCGGCATTGATAATGAGAGAAAAATGAAAGTAGAAAATGGGAGAACGATACCTGTGCTGGTTTTAAATATGATTCTCGTATACATTTAGAGCAGGGCCTACTATAACTTCGAAACGGTTTCTGTGAAAGGCTTGCACATTAGAAATCCTATAGGGGATTTCGCTTTCAATACTAAAAGTTTAATACAGGAATTTCAACTAAAGGATGGCTGTGGCAGAATTTTTTGGACCGGAAATGTGAAAATTACTCTCTAACTGATGGAGATTTATACATTAGAGGAAATTGTAACTTAGATTGTTTGTTTATTCACAATAGTTCACAAGTGCATACAGCGGCGTAGGATATTATTGCGCCCGGGGATGAATTATGAAATTTGCGCCCCTCTGTTTTATTTAATTCACATTTACCAAATACATCAAATGACAATTTTAATTTTATTTAAATAAAGTATGAAAAATAGAGATAGTAAATGGCGTTCGCAGTTCTCAATGGGGCGCCAAAATCATACCTGACAACTGGTTTGTATGTATTGAGGATATAACTGGATATTTGTGGGGCGCCAAAATTAAATCATAAATTTATTTGGGACAAATTAGTTGAAATTGCACCAAAATTAAAAGTAAAATTATTTATTTTAACCCTCTCTTTGGCGCCTCCTCCCTTGAGCGCCTGGGGACACAAGTCCTCCTCTGCAACCCGAGCTACGCCTCTGAGTGCATAAAAGCCTTAAAACAGGACAAGTCATAGCACATAGACTTGGCTTAGGTTGGGAAGGTTTGAGCGTAGATCTGAAGTGAATGAGCCACTTGGAAGGCCGCTTTGAATAGAGCCAATGAAATGACGGTGGTATAGTTTTTATCGTAATAGTAGTGTTGTTCGTTTATTGCATTACATTAATCTATCCATCGCGTCTTAGAATCGTCTCATGCATTCTCTCTGTTCTTAGAGTTCAAGCACATGCCTTGTGAGACGTGCCTTTTCCCAACTCATCGTCCGACTTGTCGTTCTGTTGACTGGGAGAGATTCTGACATTCAAACACAACGAACACTCGGAGTTTTTTGGACCATAGCAGCGCTTACATTCCAAGTCACATGGCCGACACGATTTGTTTCCAGCGTCGTAGTAACGGTCGTTAAAGGAGCAGTTGCTAACGCAGTCCACATTGTCCGTCATAGTACGATCTATCTGTTTGTAGTTGCGACAGTGGATACAATCGGTTGACTTATTTCCGTTCCTGCATCCATCACACTCTGGGTGACAGTTGCGGCAAGTTATCTATCAATCATTCATAAACCAACGTCAGTCGCATAACATCATTTGCATTATTTGTCTATATTGAACAAGCTAATCGTAATCGTAGTCTCAAATTTTCTAAAGCACCGCTGCAAAGCTGAGCGCAGAGCACCAGCTTATTCACGAGCGCTGCGACATATCCGAGGGGTTGTCCAGAAATCGATGCCATTGATGGTCGGAGTCCGATTGCCAGAGAGACCAGGGAGAGGCAGAGCAGCTGTTACGGCGGGTTTCGTTGAAAACGAGAAGGCTTGGAAGGCAGAGGAAGAAGGCCTGGAAGCAGTGACTTAAACCACTTCAATTGTTTTAAATCATAGACGTACTCATCTCGAAATATAACAGTAAACATAAACATAACAATATGTGTAAGCATCAGGACAACAATAGACATGTCAATTGCACTTATATGAATTCTATGGATATTATGATTGATAGCAGTAAATAATTTTTCAACAGGGCAGTTCGAGTCGCTGACATCTGAGTCCAGGATTGCGATTGTAGGTGAAAGGGGTTTTTGATAGGTTGGTATTCTGTCTGTGATCCATGAACAGCTAGACCCATACAACGCCTACGCCACATTTCTGCGGTGACCTGCTCACAAAACTAATGTACCGCCTTCTTCTGTCTTACTGACAATTTCAGTCGATAAAAAAACAAAAGGCAGAGTATGCTTAAAACAATAGTCTGCATTTAACACTGATCTCTAATGTCTTAATGACATGCACTTCTCGAAACACAGAAACTGCAGCATACGATAATCCTGACATTGAGTTCTGTGTAACTGCGTTTTAAAGATTGGTTTATAATGAATGTTTCTAATGTCCTACCATTGCAACCATTCCGTCTGCGGTTTTGACAGGTTCATAAGACCAGTACTGATTCTCGCCACATTCGCTTTCATTTTGAAAACAGTACTTCTCACTCTTGTTCTTGATCAAAAGAAGATTCTGTTGGCAGTTGTTGCAACCGAAACGCCCCAGACGCGAACTGTTTCCGGAACAACCCTTGCAACTACCATCGCACCATTGGCAAGTTCCGTTAAGATCGCTGTAGCGGTTGTCCGGACACTTGGGAAGACACACGTTGTCATCTCTGACATTTCGACAGCTCCTGCACTTGTCTGGTCCCTGTATGGATCGTTTTTCAGTCTATTACACACTAATACACAATGTTTTAAACTTTTTCCCACTTTCTCTGTTATATATATATTCGTTTATTCAAAAGCCAAATGACAGACCGCATTAGGGTACATATACAAGTAAGTAACAACAATGTCATAGAATAATAAAGTTAACAATCAAACAAGATACGAGAAATAAAATTTCTATTATCTTTAGTAGGAAGTGAAAAGTTGTGTGGTCTAGGCCTAAGATCATATGGTATTGCAGTTTTGGGGGAATAGTGAAAATAGAACATGAAAAGGGTTGAATTTAATGCAGCGAAATAGTCTTTGATCAGCTTGCTTAACAAGAATGTCAATCGATGGAAAATCTTGGTCTAGGAAACCCAACCGCTTCATTTTACGAATTAGGCGTTATGGTGTCTCTTAAAATTATGATTTTTTACTATAGTTTCACTTGAAGCGAACAATGATTGATCCCTTGTGCAATATGATTAGGATGCTGTATGAGTCAGATTACTTTCCAACAGTGCTTTTTTCAGCCGGAACAAGCCTTAACAGCGTTCCGGCAGCTTTTTTCAACTACTGCAAAATAATTTATTTATTTTTAATAATAAAACCAATAATTTTGTTATTTCAATTTAATTTCAGTGTTCTGATCTGTTTTCAGTGTTTATTGAGACCCATCCCAACTCCCAGTCCCGTTTTTTTCCGGGATTTTAGCCCTTCCATAACTGAACAATAGAGTTCCGGAATCTATTGTTCAGTTCCGGAACTTTTTCTTCTGTAAAAAAGCACTGCTTTCCACACAGGTATTTGTAGAGAAGTGGTAGATTTTATTAATTTTTTAGATAGGGGCCTGTGCTAAGATCAGCTTCTTGAGTGGTTGGAAAACGAACAAATGATAATTCATTGGAGCCTCTGAAGCACAGCTGCACAGAATTGCCCCTCTAATCATCCCGCTCTGATGATTGAGATAATCTGAGCAAGATGGTACGATAGCTGCATGAATTTCGTATTACATAGGGTCCCAACGTGTTTGGAAGATAATTACACTGTATGCGTAAGCGAAAATGTTGTTGCTAATAAATGCAACATACGCCTCCAGTGCACTCCAAGAGACACTCCTCGTGGCATTTTTCGCATTTGAGAGTTCCATCTTCTGCTGTAAATGAGTAGTATCCATATTCCATTGTACAGTTGGATACACAAAGTCCTTTCATGGAATAACTGCGACATGACACGCAGTTGTCATCTCCAGGACCCCAACAACCAAGATTCGAACACAGGTATGAACAGGTTAGACCTTGCTTCTCTACAAGCATAAACACTGATTTGTAAGAAATCATGAAACTGAACATTTCAAAGAACCTTTAAGAACCTCTATAAAGAACTGAAAAAGACTCTCTAAAAAGATGTGGCTTACGATAAGCAGAAAATGTGTGTTTGGTTGTGACGAGTTGAACAAGTAAGATATAATAGGTTCACGTTTGAGTTTCAGAATAACAGGAAGCAAAACTTGTGTGAAAAACGAGCACTTTTAAAGTACACTTTGAAAACTTTAGGAGAAGTTTAAGGGAAAAGATTTTGAAGGTGGAATTATAATTCTACCTACAAAATCTTTTCCCTTAAACTTTTAAAGGGTTTTGAGAAGCTTTATGAGATGAGGAAAAGCCTGTGTATATAGTCCACCTAAATATTTCCAAAGCATTTGGAAGAATAACTCACGTAAAGCTGATAAAAAAAATGGCAAGCATGTGTCATAGGGGCCAGGTATCAACAGGGCTTTCAAACTGGTTATCAGGCAGAAGGCAAACGATGGTCATAAGAGACAGCTATTCTGACTGAACAACAAAGCTTGGCGGTATTACAAAAAAATCAGTGTGTTAACTGCTGTTCATTATTTTTAACCACGACAAATGTGCCTCAAAGTTTCTGCCGATGATATTAGACTACGTAGGGCAGTGGTTGCTGAAGACGAAGCGGAGTTACTGCAAGATGGTCTAATAAGAATGTTTACATGGTTAAAAAACTGGAAGATGCATAATTATTAACTTTGCAGAAGTGCTCAGTGATGCATACTTGAATGAGAAGCGAAGACTTTCTGTATGAAATGGGGTAAAGTATTGAAAGTCGGCGAATGAAAAGAGACTTTGAACTGATCATGCATACGATTGCAAAGCCTTCAAAGCAATGTGAGGAAACAGCAGAAATCTAACTCAACCTTAAATATGATCGTGAGGACAATAGTTAGCAAAGATACTCTACCGAGATACTAGAAACCACTGATTAGGCCATGCTGGAATAAATTCTATACCTGAAACAGGACATAGAGCAACTGGAGAAAGTTACACAAAGATCTACCAATTTCATTTGAGGTTACACGAATCTCAACTATGAAAAAGGTTGAAAAGGTGTGGGCAGAGGGAAGAACAGACGGTGCAGACCTGATTGAAGCTCATAAGAATATCACTGGAAAGGAGGCAGTGCAGTGCGAGAGAAGGGTTACATGTACAAATTATTTATTATAAAGAAAGAGAACGGTACATTACGGACAGAAATTGTCCAATGCATGAGTCATAGGCGGAAGGAGTGGTTTGAATAATAGTCACAGCTGTCACAGCTGCCAAAAAGAAGCAACATTGATGGCTTATCAAGTATTCCTGTTTAATTTTCATTATTTGGTTTTAACACAAATTAAGTGGTTTTTGAACCACTTCAAACTATTGGTATTTTATGTTTAAAGTCGTATCATATTATATTTCATCAAGTCATATAATATTATTCTGTATCATATTGTAGGCCCTATTATATTTACTGCATGTTGATGAGTTGGCGTTATCTTTTACAACAAGCTTTTGATCACTCTCTTTGCTTGTTAATATTCTTGTCCAGTTAATCGTATGAGCGTAACAGAGTGCAGGATTCTGATAGATCAAAACTCCGCCTTTCTTTACTTGAATTAAAGATTTCAAATTCATGGACGTCAGAGGTGTCTTCATTATATACAGCGAATACTTCTCAGTCCTGAAATACAACATAATTTAATTATAAAAGCAGTAGATCCAAGTGTAGTGACTATCCGGTCAAGATTTCCATCAAACATTGAAGGCTGTTATCTGAAACGTGGACATTCTTTGAGTGATTGAATGCAGAAAATAATCATTATAATAGTTTATATAGGTAAACCATAAGCGCACCTGCACACACATTATATATGCAACATTATACAACAATTCAGCTAAGTCATATGAAAGTCACTGAAGTCACAAATACTAAGTAAAGATTGTCAGGTCTTGAGGATCTGTAATCCAGTCAAACTAGTGTTTAGTGTTGAAAGGCACTGCAATTGCAAATAAGTGTAGAAACATCCCTGTTCACACTTTAGAGTGAAAACTGCACAACTGCCAGGCCAATTTTAAAACGGCTGGAAGAAGCAGTATTTAAGTTTTTGCAACATCGTGGTCATCGACAACGAACCCGCCTCCTCCCATCGAGTTGACAGGTCATGTACTAAAGGGAATGGGACAATGTACTGATCTTGTATGTACTTCAAGGTCTGTCAGAAAGAGTTAATGATTCTGCGGATTGTAATTGTAATTGTCAATCAATCAATCAATCAATTGGACATTTATATAGCGCGCTCTTCAAGGCAACTATTCAGAGGCGCTCCCAGCCCAACCTCGACGAAATAGAACAGCCTTAAGCGCAGAGAAGAAAGAGGTGGACGAGTCTCGAGGGAGAGACCGCAGTCCAACAGGAAGGCCATTCCAGATAGTGGGACCGGCCACGGAGAATGCTCGCTGTTGCATGGTTGCAGTGCGAGCGAAAGGAACATGTAAGTCACCGCGGGCGGTGGAACGGAGTGAACGGCGACCAAGAAGTGCGGACGCTGGAAAACAGAGCTCACGTAGATAGAAAGGAGCGCGGCCAAGCTGACACTGCCAGACAATAGAAGCAACCCGGTATACAACGCGTTGCGAAAAAGGAAGCCAGTGGAGGACGTCACGCATGTAGTCAGACACGTGACCAAACTTAGGGATGCGCCCAACGAGGCGCGCAGCAGAGCGTAGAACGCGTTCAAGGCAATACAGTCGAGTGTGAGGGAGACCAACATAGAGAGAACAGCAGCAATCAAGTCGACAGGTAATGAAAGCATGAACGAGAGTAGCTGCGTGCTTGGGAGAGAGAGAGAGAGCGGGAGACCACACGGAGCTGACGTAACTGGAAATAACAACCTCGGCTCGGCTGCGAAATATGCTGGGAGAGGGTGAGTTCAGAGTCCAAGGTGACACCAAGGTCACGGACAGAAGTGGAGAAGACGATATTAGGGAATTCAGTAGCAAGGCTAGCAAGATCAATCTTACCAAGTTGCCTGCGAGTACCCAGCCATATATATTGGGTCTTGGAGGGGTTCAGACGGAGGCGGTTAGAAGACATCCAGGCTACCAATGAGTCAGTGAAGAGGCACATAAGGCGGACTGCAGTGGCGGCATCAGAGGCAGAGCAATGAGTGTAAGCCTGTACATCGTCAGCATAAAGCTGGTTAGACAGAGAGCAGGAAGTAAGAAGATGGCAAAGATCCGAGGTGAAAATAATATATAAGAGGGGACCCAAAACGGAACCCTGAGGAAGACCGATCCGGACTGGGACCCAAGGGGACCTAGTGGAGCCATAAATAACAGAAGATGAGCGGTTGTGTAAATAGGAGGCCAGCCATTCTAGGGGCTTTCCAGAAAGGCCAAAAGATGTGGATAGACGGAGGAGGAGGATGTCATGATCGACCGAGTCAAAGGCTGCTGGGACGTCAAAGAGTGCGAGCAGAGAGACTTGGGAGCGGTCAATGGCGTCATAGAGGTCAGAAAGAAGCCGGAGGAGGAGGGTTTCAGTGGAGTGACCCCTACGGAAGCCAGATTGATGCACCGGAAGTAGGCTATTTCCATCAAGGTAAGCTAACAGTTGCTGAGCAATCAACTTCTCAATAATTTTAGAAATAAATGATACATTGGCTATTGGCCTAAAGTTAGCTGGATCTGACGAGTCGAGTCCAGCTCTCTTGAGGATCGGCGTGACAATCGATCTCTTCTGCGAGACCGGAAGGTCGGCGTCACGGAGCGAAGAATTCCACAGGAGGGTCAGGAAGGGAAGAATTTACTAATTACAATTTACTAATTGTAATTAGTAAATTCTATTGCGCCGGTGTCAAATGCGCAAGGCATCAACCGAAGGCACACCAAAACCCAGCGATGGGCACTTTTGACTACTGTAGTTACAAACTAGTAGTTATAACTACTACAAAGGTAGTTGTCTAGTAGTTATAACTAGTTTTATCTAGTTTTACCTAGGAACTGGGGTTATGTGGTATTGTTTGAGAGTTTTGATAAGTGCACCAGTCATTTAATGAATAATGTAAAATAAATTAGTAGCTAAGCCTGCTGATATAACAATGAATCTTGGTTACTTAAACGGCACCAATTAATTGATCAAATATTATTGCCTTAACTTTACATGTTAAAGCAGGCGTTAAATTCTGTTATGCGGCATACAGGCATACGTCTCGACCAGGTAGGGGAAACGGCGGAGATCTGTGGAGTGTACTCAACGGTCACTCGCTGGTGGGGTTTTGAACTAACGACCGACATGCGTTGAATGCCTGCTCAAAGTGAACCTGCTATCTAGACGGTTAGCCGGACGTACATCATCTTCTTTGGCGGGGACGTTTTCGTTGGTAGCCGATGATACGGCCTGTCGTTGCTCCACAGTACCATCTCTGTTCGAAGACTCTGAACATGATGCTGTCAATTTTGGGATAGTAATCCATTCGAAAATATGTGAGCTCCATGTGAGCCTCTAGTGACTCTTCTAGTTTTCTGTGTCTTGTTTTGCTTAGTGATTACATTCCAGTTCTTAATGACATTATTTTAATATCAGTTAGTAAAGTATAGAGAGCACCTCAGGTAACTGAGCGGGGCTACAAAATTACAGTAATAAGATAAGTAAAAACTAGAGCGATGTAGTAACACTCACTCTCTTGCGATCCCTCCGATAATGCGTAGATTTCTGAGGAACGACAGTGAAGTTAAATTTGGAAGCCATGCATCTACTTGGAGAATTCCTGTTATCTCCTCGATATCCTTTAGCATCTCCAAATCAGCGAGTTGAATTTTAGGGCCCATTAGATGTCTTCAAACAAATATAAATGTAATAGCTAATATAAAGTGCCTGTATGTATACAAGTAATTATGTCATTATGTAGGTAATTATGTAAGTACTTAATAATATGCAGGTACGTTTGCATGTACTTGCGCACATATACACGCATGCTACAGGAATGGCACGCTGTCTAAAGATCACCGAAACATGAATTAAACAAAAGCAGGGTGCAGTGAACAATCTTCGATTTATTGACGACTAGGGTCTCGTAACTAGAAACTGGGCAGAACTACAAAGACATTGCAATTTAGACAATCCGAATGCGAGAAGACATTAACTATGCCACCGCAAAGGGGATGATAGAAGGGCAAAGAAGCTTTCCCGATAAAGAACGCGGTGCTTCGTAGTGATCTCATTTCTGAATGCTGAAAGAGAACTTTCCGATTACGAAGGAGGCATTGGCGTGGCCGAGCTGCGAAGGTTGTAAGTGCTATTCTAACCCGTAGATTAAAGTAACGAGTAAGCGACACATTCATTAAAGACTAATTTCTCGAACTTAAAATATTAAACACGCTCACCAGATGCGTGCGTCAACGTCCGTGATTGTATGTATGTTAGCAAGACTAGTATCTGTGTATGCAGGTACGTATGTGTGTACGCATGTACGCAAGTATGTACAATTGTACATATTCAAGTTACCTTGGATGCATGCATTTAGACCACTAGTATGTGTGTGTGAATTATTTATGCTTGTTATGTATGAATGAACGTATGAATGGATATATGCTTGAATGCATTGGTGAATGAATGCACAGTTGCACACAGCTTTAAATTTCAGCTGCCGCAAAGAAAGGTAAACGAGCTTTATACCATCTAATAATAATGTGAAAGCTCTTGCTCTGGCATTACCCGGTGAAACTGTTGTTCCTAATCTTAAGGCTTCCTTCGACTTTTGAGCATTGATTAAACTGTGCTAGGTTGTTGCCATGAAGCCACGGATCGGCTCCGTAACAAGCTGAAAAGAGACAATTTAAGACATGCATTGTAACTGTAATTGAACATTTATATAGCGCCACCCTATTCAGATGCGATTTTTATGCTAGTGTATTTATGTAAAGTGTCATTAAAAACTAGAGCTATAGCAGTTAGAAAACAGTGCACAATAAAATAGCAATCCAGAAGAGTCACCAGTGGCGATTCCTCTAGCCCACGTGGAGCCCAATAAACGGATTCCTGTCAACTGTTGAAAGATGGCATCAGGGTCAGGGTCTCTGGGCCATGTTGCGTCCATAGGTTGACAGGTGCAGCGCTCGCAGCACACGAAGACAAAATGCATGGACAACATTGCACATACACAGGAAAAATACTACTTATCTTAAGAGAATAGACTGCATTATTGTTAAAACTTTATTAAACACCAGATAAAGGATGAAATTGTAGATATATAATGAGAGATTGGAAGCCACATTTGGTGAAACGATACGTACGTTAGGGCCGCCCTACGTTGCCGGCTGGGGACAACAACGGTCAAGCCAAAAGATGACTAGCAAGGCCCTGGGATCAAGACGCCAACGCCAACAAGCTGAAGACCAACATTGCTAGAAGCAAGAAATTGGGACCCCTTCATTTCAAACAATGATGCCGGTTGTGGTCTAGAAGGCCGGGGTCCCACCAAGCCAGGGCCAACAAAGGTCAAGCCCAGCAAGGGCCTGAGATCAACCAGCCAGGGTCAACGTGCCTAGGACTGTTGTTAGGCCAACAAGCCGACCGGCCCGATGCCTTCCCAGCCCGACAGCTGGGACCGCAATATGTCCGAAAGCCTCAGCCGCTCTAGTGTTGAAGAGGTTTAACAAATGACCCAACACGGAATACAATACAATACATGACACACTCGCTTCAGCCCGCAGCAAACAGGCCACAATATCCCAATCCAGCCACTTCTCCATCGTCTCCGAAATATTTTTCCAAGGATCTTCTTACCCCCGGTTGATCATGCCCTCCGACGCCCCCGGTCCTCCTCTATATCCTTCTTGGACAACACGCCGTCGGCCACCAGGATATCCGTGATGTGGCTACCGCGGCTTCGTCATCGCCGCCGCCAAACTTAAAGCGGAAATCATCACTGGTAAGTCGCATCTACCGGACGTGCAGCATAGCATTCTTCACCTTGTCAATGGCGATATTGAACGCGTCAGCTTCGGATCTGATACAATTCTCGGGTTACCCGCCTCCGGTGCGAATAGCCGGCTTGATTTCCTGGCGGATGAGCGAGCTCCAGCCGGGTAGCATTCGCGTTCAGTGTAACCTAGTGCGCTTTCAGCCGCAATGCTTTACGTCAGTTAGACTTCGGGACTAATCTTAGCCATCTCGCATGTGTCGCGGCTCTGTGAAAGATTGATCTGCCGAACGGAAATGCCTGGACAAGTGGTATCCATGGTCGATCATATAGTCGCGCACCAGCGCGATGTAATGCCACTCCTCGTAGGAGGTGATGTGTACACACTTATTGGCTTAATACTCAACAGTCAAAGCGACTGAAATTGGGAACTCGATGCAGTAGGCCTATTATGTTAGTTGGTTTTTACTTACTTTTTCGTTGTATTTTTACATCTCAATACTTGATTTTAAGGTTCAGACTGTTGTGTAAATCGTCTTACTTTTCAGAAATGGTTCGTTGCGGGGAACGCACTTTGTTTCATTACTCGTGCTTTTCTCCATGTAACCGACACTGCATTTACTAACACAAAGATCATTCTGTAGAAGCATAGTCTCTGAATGGTAAACAACAACAAAATTCAATATATTGTATAATATATATATATATATATATATATATATATGTATAGGCTTAAACAGTGGAAAGTCTGGTACGACACGGTGATCCATCGGTAAAGCGCTTGGTCACAGTTCAAGCGCATTAGGTTCGACCGTTTGACTGCGTGTAGCGAACCTGGGCAAGTTGTTTGCGCACACCGTGCCTCAGTCACCAGGCAGCATAATTTGGCATCTGCGAAAGATGGGAAGTAAACGGCAACTCTTCCGATGCACTGGTCCAGGACCTTGGGATTCGTGCATTCCCGGCTCAAGGGCCGATTAAAGCAAATAAGCGCCTCCCTACGTTCCATTTGGTGTATGAGAATTGCTTACTAAACAGTGGAACCATGTGGCGCATCGGTCCCACAAGGTACGTGGAGACCTATGCGGTTGTAGCCAAGTGGATCCTACTCGCCCATTAACTTTGAATATATTTTGGTTCACAGGCGTATAAATTATTCATTTAGCATAATTTTACCACGAATGAACTAGACTTTCACCTACACTTAACCTATCACTTAACCAAAAGCACCTCTACTTTTATCCCTTTCTGCTCAGAAGCTCCTGAAGAGCTAAATACAGCATCCAGGAAGAAGCACGAAGCATACCATAACCGTAGACTCCAATGACACGCAGTGGAAAGCAAGAATTTGAGTTCTTCCTCATATGAATTACAAACAAAGAATTTATTAGCACAATTACACAGCGCCAGCATTTCTGTTTATGCTAGTTAAATGGCTGCAGTGCTACCTCATGCTGCAATACACTTAGCAGTGCATGGCTGGTAACATCGAGCGAGACATCTACATTTATCAACGGAGAAAACTAGAAAAGACCGCAAAAATACATTTTCTATGTAAGTAATTCAGTATATTATAGCATCTATGCGTCTATAGCTGCTAGAAAATGCGCATCTTAATCAGAAAATATATAAATACACAGATGTGGCAATATAAAACATATCATGTTTAAGTAAAGCATCAGAAGCAGTTACTAGATTTATATCTATAATTATTTGGATCTTGTTATGCCACGACCAATCGTTGTTTATCTGTAGAGGCCTAAGTCATGCAGTCCGTGCACTTTGTACTGACTTGTAGCAGCATAAACTAAAATAAATTACACTTAACTAAAGTGATACAATAGGCTTACAATACAATACAATGAAATACACTACAATACATTACAAAACCCGCATGCGCAGTGCGCTTCTTCGCCTTTAGAGGAAGCTACTGTCGTCTTGATCCGGTTCCTGAATTGGATTGTTTCATATTCATATGACAAAACCGTTCAACTTAAACTTTCGGTGGCTCAGATTACACTATACTGATATCTGAACTTTTAAAATAATCTGCCATAGTTCAGTGAAGCCTATATTCTATAGGCAGTTTAGCATCGCGGCACAAATAGCCTGTGTTCTTATGGTTAATATTTGTGATACCTGACCAGGCTACAAAATAAAAGTTATTCATTTCAACGCTGGTCAGGATATTTGTCTACCATGGTGCATAGTTCACACAATCGTGTAATAGACGAGGCTTCTATAAGTCTGAATAAATATTTAATCTTTAGACGCCACAGAAATTGCGAATAGTCTGGACGCGTTATGTATCATTAATTCTGAATTTGAAGGCTTTAAATTTTACCTGGACATTCTGCAACGCATTTGCTTCCAAACGTTAACCTGGTAGGCGGAATAACCCATTGCTTTGCACTTTGGTTGTACTCAGGTACGTTGCATTGATCAACACATCGATCATCTCTTAAGACATCTTTACAGCTCTGCAAAATTTCACGTTACATTGCATATGTAATTGTAAGTGTAATCAGGGGTGTCTTGAGCAACTTCCCCTCGCTCCTTTTCCCTTTTTCCCTTCCTTCCCCCTCCCCAATAATGATGGCACATACACTGACAGATTCCCCCAGTAGCAGAAATTCAGTCTTTGATGGCTTAAGGAGGAGGTTTTTGGCCCTATCCAAGACTGTACCTCATCAAAGACAGCAGACAACAGCTGCACAGATGAGTCACATGTCTTGTCTTGTCTTCAACCTTCCTCGATCAGAGGGTTGGTCGCTTCATGGACAAGTTTTCTCCATCTCCTCCTGTCGTCCGTCTCCGACAGCACTTGATCGAACGGCAGCTCCATCCAAGTTCTGATGTTGATGATCCATCCCATCCTCTGTCTCTCCTGTGCTCTTGCTTCTGGTACTGGTATCTTTGACGTAACTGATGTTAGAGTTGAAGAAGATATCGAGTGACAGTCTCGCGTAGCCATGTGGAGACCGAACAACGAATTACTAAGAATCGTTGAAAGTCAAAGGCTTACCTCGAGTCCTTGTACGAATGAGAATGAAGCATGAGAGGCAGAGCTTGTTAAGATTCTATTATTTTGAAATAATTGACTGCTGTTGATTTAAAAACACACAATGAGTAATCAATAAATACCACGCAAGACGACGCGTTCAGTCCAGTACATCCACCGATGCACTTTGGGTTGCAGAAACATCCATTTCCAGAACATCCTCTACGACAGTTCTTACACGGCCGCTCTAGCGAAAACAAACAACGGATAAAGATTGCCATAAATATGAAAGGAATTTCAATTTAGACTAGTTACTTCAGTTTAAAAGAGTGCGATCAGCAGAGGTTTCAAACTAAAAATCAAAATCACTTCAATGTTGCACACTGAACTTAACGACAAAGGGTGAACTCTCTCACCTGCTTGGCACATATCTGGTCCTTCACCCCAACAAAATCCACGGCCGGCTGTTGTGCAGTTCTCGTGGCAAATTTCATAACCTATAAAAAATAACTCAGTTATATATTACATATATCTATCTTTCAACCAGAGATTTCGTGTAGATGTTCTTTTATGTTCATAAACCTGATTTTCGATGTAAATAACTGTGTTGAATAAAATTGCTTTAGTGCTTAATTGTTTTTGCACAAATTGCATCAAGAATAATTTAGACATAACATGTGCGCGCCTAGTAACAATAATATCAAGTAGGACTAAGGTTGCACGAACCTTGTCTTTCTTGGTTGCGGGATTCAACGGCGGCATTGTAAGCTTACCCAGTAGGCTATCTTTAGATTGACCTTAAGCTCAATTCTTGTTCCTCTATAAAGTACATTTCGAACACATAACCAGCCTTTCTGCTGGCTCTAAACAGTAATGCACGGATACTAAAACATAAACAGCGAGAGCAATTAGGATCCGACTGAGGTAAATTGAACACCAAAACCACATCTTCGTCACATTATTCATAATTGTTACGTGACAATGTCATAGAGGTAGCACGCAGCAACTACCGTATTACATGGCTGCTCGACTTCTGTCATTATCTGTGTGGGTCTGCAGCCAGAACACCAAGTAATATCGAGACTGTAAATAACGATAGAACTTTTCGTAAAGCGACTTGACTGAGCAGGCTGACAGCCTGCGACGGGAGAAGGAAGAATGAGGCTTTCCTCTGGGTGGATTCGGTGGCTATTATATGCAATGGTTGTGTGCATCCCATCCTCTTGCCAGATATTGTTATTGTATCATAACTTAAAAGTAAGTGTAGGTATATTGTAAGTTAAGTTCACTGTGCATAGAATGGCAGAATGAGGCATCTGATACTGAATGACTTTTGTACGGTAAAAGAATTACTACTTACATGCTCGTTTTTTGCAGCCAAGCGTAGTCCATGAATTTGTCATGATCTTGGCTTTGGGGTTGTTGTGTACGATGTATTTCCAGTTAATTGTTATCTCACCGAAACACAATTGTTGGTTTTCTTTGAATAATATGTCTCCTCTCAAAATTTCTGTAGGCGATGAAAAATAAACATTTTCTTAAAAAGAGGCTTCAGTACATTCACTTGCGCTGCTGTATACATGACTGGTAAGCGCTCGCCATGCTTTGAGGATTGTGCGACACAAGAACGAGCCCTTCCGAGACGGTAACCGTAAGCGTAAGGGTAGACTCCAACCTTCCAGAGTACTCTAAAGCTAAGCGTAGGACACGTGCTTACTCACGTAGTCTCAAGGAAATTGATCAGAGATGCAAAGAGAAGATTCTAGTCCGGTTGCCAGAGAGACCAGAGAGAAGAGGTAGAAGTGCTGCTAAGGTGGGTTTCCTTGAGGGCTAGACAGTCAGGAAGGCACAGGATTAGATGGATTATGGTAGGCGTTCTTCAAGAGGGGGACTCCAGTTTAGAGTGAGAAGCTCGCGGAGTGACAAGTAGAGAGGCCTAAGACAAGTAACGGCTGATGAGCGGCGGTATTAGTGGGGGAACTGAAAATATACGGAAATTACGGAATTCATGTGGAAGTTACTCTATAGTGCCTTGAGTATCATGTTTGGCGCTGCATAGTTAAAAACTCCATACAGTAAAATTACTTTCCACCATCGGATGATGTTCGTCATTGCTTAACGGCGCTATACACAAAAACTTAACGAAGGAACGAATAAACGAATAGCACAGCGTCATGAAAAAGCATTCATCTACCAACATTCATTTGAGAGGGTAGAGTCTAGAACTATAAGAGCAGATCGATGAGTTGAGGAACGAACAATGTAACGTCGAAGCAGAACATGATATACAATATACATGTATATATAGACACCTAGGATTATACCAGAGTATAATCGTGAGTAGACAATAGTCGATTCATAGGTATATATATATATACGGAAATACGGATATATATATTTATATATATAGTATATATTGGTGAAGATGGGTAGCGTGTGAAGTATAGGGCCTACAAAAAACGCATGCAAACCTTATATTGCATTATTATATTATTGAATTGTATTACGTCTTGCTGGACAAATAGTATGTTAACCATGTAATGAACGCTCAGTAATGAATGGACATCAATTTTTTAAATAAACGGTATTTGTGCTAAAGGGATAGCTGGACATGATCAGTTTAACAATGGAACAGAATGCCTTCACACACAAATAATGTGTTTCCTAGTTGTTTATGTTGCGTTCTTGGATTTCATCAATGTAACAATTTCTGCCAATTTCTCTATAAATTTTGCTGACACTGTCGTTATTATTTTCATAGTCGCTATTTTCTTCACTGTAACTGTCATTAATCAATTGCAAATAACCAAAACATTTATATGGGACACAGGAGGAACTGATATAACGCACCTACTAACGATGTCAATGGCAATTCTTTGAGCCCAATAGAGTCGTCCCCTGCTTTTGAATTCCAGGCCACGTACAGACTGAAATTCCGTATGATTTCGTTCTCCGTTGCTTGTAGCGTTTTTAAACCACGGATTACCCTCAGCCCATTCAACCGGATTCGATTCATGTAATTTCCAGCGATTAAAACGTATCCGTTAACCTCGAGGATCGTCTCGAGAAAGCTGAAGTCGTACTGTGCGTCGGTAAGTTGCATATTGACGATTTCGAGGTTGCCAAGTACTACTGTGCAACCCTCGTACATCTCTCGATATTCTTCGTAACGTTTGAAATCGTCGACACCAGAGAAACTGAAACCCATTTCAGTTCCTTGGCATTCTGCAAAGAAAACTCACTGAATGAGATCATATAGGTAATAATATCAGATAATTTGCTGCTGCCCATGCAGTAGCTACCTGATTCTTATGCTTTTGTGATCAATCTCTTCATGAATGACCGAGTACCTAATCCCTCGCCTATTTATATAAAATATGCTACGGTTTTCGATACTCAGAATACAGGTAGGCCTATAGGAAAACTCCTTTTCCTATTCGTCGGCTTCTAGCTCATGATGCTAAACATGTTCTAGTCGTATCATTCATCCTATAATGCCTAGACTGTTGTACTTCAATCATTATCTGTTCTCCTCATCGCTGAATTGATTAGTTTATGACTTTACGAATCGGTGCTGGCCCACCTGTTCGCCTCGTTCTTTGGCTTCCTCCAAGTTTCACTTGTTTTCTACACCTCAACACCTGATTTAAAAGAAATAGAAGGCAATAGAAATTTTCTTACTGTTCGGACACATTCCGTCTTTGCACGGAATGCACTTCTTATCATTACCGATCTTCTTCTCCATGTGATCACTTTTGCATTTCGTTACACAGGCATCGTCCTGTATGAGCATATTTTCTGAATGACGAATAACAGAAAATGTAATGCATTTATGTATGAAGGCTTAAGCAGTGTAACAATCTAAACTTACTGATGACAGCATCAACTAAACTAAACATAACTTACGGAATACATTCAGTGCAACATAACTCATTACAATAGGGTAGGTCTAGCGCGGCACTTCAGCGCAATAGGCTAGAGCGTCATTTTACCGTCTAATACAAGAATTGCCTGCTAATAGAAAG
Source organism: Allolobophora icterica (assembly GCA_963556255.1). Classification (NCBI taxonomy): domain Eukaryota; kingdom Metazoa; phylum Annelida; class Clitellata; order Crassiclitellata; family Lumbricidae; genus Allolobophora; species Allolobophora icterica. Next base: position 65,333,136 of record OY744606.1, read on the forward strand.
CTATTGATCCATCTCCAGATATGATTTTTTTTATATTTGTCTGACAAATCAGCGCTTCGGAGAAATGACAAGAATCGTTAACCTTTCGAAAGTATTACACTACATTGATATAGGGCCTATGTACTTTTCAAAAAACGCAATAGTGCACCTTAGCGGATATTTTAGGCCTATAGGCATTTTTGCATCACAGCCCACACAGCACGCGCTCTACCGTTTTACATTTAAAATAATTGTTACGACTACATAGCAAAGCTAATCATTTTAGAGCAGATCAGGCTACTAAAATGTTTAAGTCTAATCGCTGAACTCGGAAGAAATCGCAAGTGAGCTATATATATATATCACTACTTATGAATTTGAGGCTTTAAAATTTACCTGGACATTCTTTAGCGCATTTGCTTCCAAACATGTACGTGGTTGGCGGAACATCCCATGTCTGTGTATATGGGTTGTACTTTTGTTCGTTGCACTTTTCAACACATCGATCCTCTTTTATGAAATGTCTACAGGACTGCAAAATTTCAAGTTCCATTACATAGCTATAAATACAGTTTCTTTAGTTCTATCAATTGAAGGGCTTACCTCAATAACCAGGTATGTCGAATTTACCTGATTTATGTGAAAAAGTATGCCAGCATGCTTCGAATATTGTATTCTATATACCCTGCAAATTTGGTGCAAATATGATTATTTTTGGATTGGCTTTTGGATAAAACAGTTTGTCAAAATATGGTATTTTGCAACCCGGTTCAAATCTTTGAAGCCATTTTCCCAAAACTAAAAAAATCCGGCATACCTGGTTATTGCGGCAAGCCTTCAATTGTTTTAATTAGATTTTGTTAATTTTTGAAATTTTATTTTTGATCTTAACTTAAACTTTAAAATGCGCATAGTTGTATACCAGATAGTTCTCACTTCATTCGTTAAGAATATATTAAAATGGCTACATGTACAAATTATATGTATAGATATAACCTATGTATGTAGGTAAGTATCTGGGCACCTCTCAGCAGTATTTATCTCTCAGCAGCGCTCATCTCTAGCCCAACTGAAGTTAGAATTTTAAATGAAATACAAAACAAATGATACTCGTGTAGCTGAAGAAGTTCTTAAGTTGCGGTCTCGTGAAATCTTGTGGAGACCAATCAACAAATTCCTAACAATCTTTGAGAATTAAACGCTTATCTTGAGTCATTGATACCGACTGTGTCAGAGATGACTAAAGAAGACGTAACTGCTGAGTGGTAGAGCTTAAGAAAGTAGCACTTATAACTTGTTAACACCTTATTGCAGAAAATGATTTTATTACGGTTCTTATAAATTATTTTGAAATAATTTCTTTCTGTTAATTGATAGCGAACAAGAAGATTGAATAAATACCACGCAAGACGACTCGTAATGTCCAGTACATCCGCCGATGCACGCTGCATGGCAGTAACAGCCAGAACATCCTCTACGACAGTTCCCACACGGTCGCTCTAGGGAAACAGCACAACGGTTAAATTTTGCAAGAAAATATGAAAATGAATTTTATTTTAGATAGTTTTTTTTTAGTTCAAACAATATGGACGACTGCGTCAGCCAAAGAAATCTAATCTGCGATCAGTTGCTTCAGAATACAAACTATAATCGCTTCAAAATGTACACTGAATTGAATGACAACGGGTGAACTCTCTCACCTGCTTGGCACATATCTGGTCCTTCAGCCCAACAAAATCTACCATCACCAATTGTACAGCTCTCGTGACAAGTTCCGTGACCTTCAAAGAATAACATGTTATTTACGTATATCACACTGTTGAAGTGAGTAAGTAAGCAAGTGGGAGCACGGTTCAGATTCCATAGGGTATTCCATTGAAACGCAACACTACACATTATTGGAGGATGGAGAGGAAAGAGAATGAGAGTCCGTGTGTCTGAAGAGACAGGTGATTACCTAGTAACATCCGCTCGTTGTGCCAACGAAGTTCTAAGAGCTAGCCGACGGGACCGAGACAAGAAATGTTACCTTACCCGCCAGTAATTACCCGCGGTGACCAACAAGAGTATACAAAAGACTCGCTAATGTACGTCTGTATTTTGACATTCGAACTGAAGTGCGGTTTATGTGCTAAGGTACCATGATACTTTATCTATGTAGTTGAATGGCTGCTCATGAAAGACATCTGCTGTACAACGACCGCCGTCGTCGACCAAAGTTCAGTTTTGAGAAAAGTAACGGCTGTTGACTATGAACTGGACAAGTCATCACTTGAACATTATCCTCCATAACTGACTTTGTCAAAGGCCGTTGATAAACGCAGTGAAGAGTTGTAGTCGTGACTGAAACCAGGGTTAGCCATTAAATACCTAAAGTGATATTGTTCATAGATATGCTGGCTAAAACGTCATGCATTGTCTTGCTTCATATTGACCTTGTATTATGATTTCAAAGTAATTGTAGGTCTAAATATAATAAATCTCAGTTCAATGTCCTTGGCGTGGCTGATGCTCAGAGGCGCGTTTACCATTAGGCGCACTAGGCGCGCGCCTAGGGCCCCCAAATCTCGGGGGCCCCCAAACGAATGAAAATATTTGTTTAAATTAGAAAAAACTAATTTGTTCTCGTGTTTTTACTAAAATTATGATATAAAATAACTTCACATTCGTTGAAAATATCTTCTATAAGACTATAGGCCTAACTAGTCATCATTACAGTGCCTATATATACTCAAAAACACGGTTTCAAGTTCAGACCGTGAGTTTTTGCACATGATAGGTTAAACTAAGGTGTTACCGTACGTACGGTAAGTACGTTATTTTTTTTCTATGACGTACATAGGCTACGGTACGCGTACGTTATCATGCCGTACGTTACCGTACGTTCACATCAGTTCATTACGAGAATAAAATGCATAACCTTATGCACAAGAAAAGTTAATATAGTTGGTGATTGATGGTCGTAAACAATTTTAACCATTCATCAGTCTGTTCAATGAGCTCTACTTTTAAACTTTTAAATTCCAAATTGCTAATATTCTGTCTAATGTATAATATGAAGATAATTAAGATTTTACGGCACACTTTATAGGATGGTCAGTGCCAGTGGTCATTTTATTGGTAATACTAAATTTCGGTACCGTTCGTAAATAACAAGGCCTGCGTAGGAGGAGATTAATACTGTAGAGCTAAACTGATCATATTTGACGTACGCGCAGGGTCGTCTACACCACAGAAACCCTGGAGCAAATGCTCCATCCAAGAAATGGGGAGAGAGATCTGTTAGTGTGTGTGCCACCATAAACGATGGGGGAAGGAGGGTGAGGGGAAGAAGAGGGGAAAGGGGAAGTTGATCCAATGACTTAGGGGGATAGACGCCCCTGCGTACGCGTACGTTATAAGACTATAGTTATATTGAGGTTCTTAATTGTGAATGATCAGCTAAACTTGTGGCATTTTTAACGTACGCGTACGTAATTTTTTTCGATAACGTACTACGGTACGCGTACGTTATTCCGGTAAGTAAACGTACGGTCGCACTTTGGTGGCGAAACACCACCAGAGTCTCAGATTCTCAGTCTACAAGTTCAGAAGGGCCCCCAAAAATGTTTGCGCCTAGGGCCCCGTCTTCTGTAAACGCGCCTCTGCTGATGCTGGTTTCTGAATGGAAACAGTGTTCCTACTTACAATCTCTCTTCTTTCCCGATGAATCGATTGTGATATTGCCCTTTGTGTTACTTTGTTTGATGTAATTCCAGTTAATTGTTGTCTCGCCGAAACACAACTGTGAGTTGTTTTTGAATAAAACGTCTCCATTCATAATATCTGTGAAAGACGATACATAACCAACAAACCTGATTGCAAATTTAATTATGGTCTACAGTCATATTTCCGTCTAAAGAGGAGGCTTCAGTACTTTTACTCGAGGTGCTGTATACCATTGGTAAGCACTCGTCTTATATATAGGGACCTTGAGCAAATCCGCAAAGCCAAATTGTCATCGCCTATTGGCGTCATGCATATGAATGACGATTGAACAAAGGAACGAATGTAGGAATGCATAATAAATGAATAGTTTAGCAAGGACAGAAGAATAGAAGAACAGAAGGATAGAAGGATTGTTTGATTGATGGAAGGATGAATGGCTGATGGATAGATAGGTAGATAGAGGGAAGGAGGGAGGGATGGGTGGATGAATGGATAAATATATATATATATAGTTAGTTAGATAGATAGATAGATAGATAGATAGATAGATAGATAGATAGATAGATAGATAGATAGATAAATAGATAGATAGATAGATAGATAGATAGATAGATAGATAGATAGATAGATAGATAGATAGATAGATAGATAGGTAGGTAGGTAGGTAGGTAGGTAGGTAGGTAGGTAGGTAGGTAGGTAACTAGGTAGGTAGGTAGGTAGATAGATGATAGATAGATAGATAGATAGATAGATAGATAGATAGATAGATAGATAGATAGATAGATAGATAGATAGATAGATAGATAGATAGATAGATAGATAGATAGATAGATAGATAGATAGATAGATAGATAGATAGATAGATAGATAGATAGATAGATAGATAGATAGATAGATAGATAGATAGATAGATAGATAGATAGATAGATAGATAGATAGATAGATAGATAGATAGATAGATAGATAGATAGATAGATAGATAGATAGATAGATAGATAGATAGATAGATAGATAGATAGATAGATAGATAGATAGATAGATAGATAGATAGATAGATAGAAAGTTAAAAATCCAAGCAGCTAGACAGATTGATAGATACACAGAGATGACGAGGCTAAGATAGATAGCATCCGAAGCACGAAAAGCGCATAGAACAGCGTATTACACTAAATTGCATGGTCCTATATCTAACTGGTCCAAGTTGCATAAAGTAAGTTAACGGCGCATTGAATGTTCGATCCCACGAAACGTGGTTGTAAATTCAGCGATATTTTTCTGAAGGGCAGCCTGTCCCATTTGTTACATCAACGTAACAATGGAACAGACATCATGCACACGAGAACAGTCTCTCAAGCTGTTTCATGTTATAGTTATTAGCTTCATCACTACAAGCGCCAATTTCTTCCTAAATTTTGTTGCCAATTTTCGTTGTTTTCATTGTCACAGTTTTCTTCACTGCAACTGCCATTGGTCGATTATCAAAACCAACAAAACATCAGATTATTCACAAGAGGGACGCACCTACTAACGACGTCAGTTGCAATTCCTTCAACCCAATGGAATCGTATGTTGGCTTGGAATTCCATGCCACGTACAGACTATATTGCCGTTGAACTCCGTTCTCTCTTTGTTGAAACGTTTTCCAACCACGAATTACCCTCAGCCCATTCAACCGAATTTGATCCACGTAGTTTCCGACTATTAGAACGTATCCGTTGACTTCACGGATCGTCTCGAGAAAGCTGAAGTCATACTGTGCGCCGGTAACATCTATAAAGACGATTTCGAGGTTGTCGCGTATTAATGTGCAATTCTCATACAGCTTTCGATAGTCATTGTAACTTGAAATATGGTCATAACCAATGAAAGACAAACCCATGTCTGTTCCTTGGCATTCTGCAACAAAAATTCACTTGTTGTGTAGATCATATAATATAATATAATATAATATAATATAATATAATAATACCTTTATGTGTACATGAGCAACGTTTTCTTTAGTTATTCCTTGGGATTCGACTCGTATTATTTTATCTGTTTCAATGATTTGTTTGCTTGTTTCTTTGAGTAATTTCTGTCATATTTCTTTTCTATTTAGTTGAGTAACTTATTAAGCGTTCAGACACAGTGAATATGACGACCGGATGAATGTTCGCTAATGGTCAAATGTAGACAGCGAGATGGCAAGTCTGGCATTTGGTGACATTCATTCATACACACATAGTATTAGTAAAGGAAATGTAGGGTGCTGGAAATATCTCGTTTAGCAAAAACTCGGTTATAAGAAGTGATCTATTTCACCCGATTTCCATACCGTTGTTTCTGACCAATATCAAAAACAAGCATAGAATTAAATGCTTGAAGGCGCCCATGCACTTTGAACGGATAATATAAGCTAGGTTACATGCAACTTTGGCCATCAGTAGAAAAGATATACCGCATAAATATTGAATAATTATTTGATGGAATCGATGGTTTCATCGTATCTTACCACACCAAACAATCCAAACTTGTGGCGCTTAAACATAGGCCAAGACGCCCCAAAGACTGTCTTCAGAACCCTCTTAGACTGCGCGATATGCAGCCAGTCAGCAATCGGAATACTTTTATAAATGCTCTTTTGCAGTATGTCGGGATTACATGAAACTAGCCTCGGTATCAGAATTCCAACCATTAAGAGGAACCCAATATAATCTGTTTAATTTTTGTATGATTTAGTAAAGATTCAAAGACTAGTATATTTACTGATTTTTTAATTGTAGGTAAACATAAAAAATATGCAAAATTTAAATATTTATGCATTAGTGTTTTCAGCACTGTTATTGGTTTGACTCAAGCCGTCAAGTGGAAAATTACTTCTCTGGTGCCAACGTTTTGGACATAGCCTACACATAAATGTTCCTGCTCATCATTTAGGGATTCCATTGTTTCATTATTCACGATTTTACTAAAACCACAAAATTGGTCGTGTGTTTTACTGTGCCTAATGGCTGATTGGGCTTCACTGGAAGTGTGGTGCTGTGGGGGTAGATGGAAATTAGGTTGTTAGTGCAGTCAATGTGTAATACTTTTGTGTATCTCTCGGTGAAGATGTGGGATCGGCGCTCGGCTCTATGAACTGACTGTGTTTGAAACTTGTAGGCCTAGATAGTGCATAGGCATCCATATATATACAGACAACGACACAGAGGGGAGAGAGATGAGAGAGAAGACAAGAGAAGTAGACAGAGAGAGTAACAGAGTTAAAATCAGAAACTGCAGTTTAAAGATCTTCCTATGTAGATTAGTTCCATGCAGCTGAATGCTGATGGGGTAGACTATAAGGGCCGAAGATCTCTAGTACTAGGATGTGTCATATTTCTGCAACGAATTAAACAACAGTTCACATTGCACTGTCTTTTCAAATTTCCCAAAATCTACACAAAAGTGAGTATACCTTCTCAATTTTAGTCTGACAAGCCGAGATAAGTCAGAGAAATGGCAGATGTAAGAGAGGAGCGAGACGAGCAGAGGATGAGAGACAGGTTGATAGCAGAGGATTAGGAGAGAGAGGTAAAAAGTAGAGGACGAGGAGAAAGAGGTAGGTAGCGGAGGAGAGAGAAACTCAGGCAGGATGTTGACAATTCAATTAAATTGGACTACTAATTCAACATTAAGGATGCAAGTGGTAGGACTGTTCTAAGCTGTAACGATTGACCTGAATGTCAGCTGATAATAACGAGGATGCGCATCAACTACTGTTAGCTTGGGTTGGATTATTGACCATCCATATATTACGTACGCAAAAAATCATATTTTCATACCCCCTCCTCTGTTGCACCTCATACATTTTGTGGACCCCTTCCCATGCGCACGTACAACTAAGCTTCTCTAACCCCCTTACCAAAGTCCATTTACTCCCTGCCGACAGAAAAGCACAATCCATTTCCTGGGTAATTTTTGTCGGGCGATCAAGACCAGGCCCTTGATGTTGAGCTCCAGTTATCAACACATAAATGCAGTCGATCTAAGCCTTCAGCCGCAAGTTCCAGAGCGCTCCTGCCCGCATCTATAGATATACATATTTCCATGCTAGACCTTCCTGTACATACCCGGCAGAGCGAGAGGTTACGTTTGATTTATCTGGAAACCTGATAAAAGAGAAGTCTATAGCTGCATGTTGTTGCATCTGCCGTATGAACACTCGGTCTGTACATTGTACAGCCATGCAGTCAAGTTGGCTCAGTTACGATTTCACATACATACTTTGTATGCAATTATATATATATATATATATATATATATATATATATATATATATATATATATATATATATATTAGGGTGGTAGTGAAAAAACTTTTTTTTAGATAATGCCCGGGACACCCCCTAGTTCTGTTCGTATTGGTAGTAGAAACTCATGTGCAAAATCTTTTTAAAATATTCCATTATTTAGGCGTGCCACATGACAACTCAAGTTTTGCATATGCCACCATGCATCATTGAAGCCGTAAAAGCAACTTTCTTAGTTTTTCAGGAGCTGGATGAAAGTTCATCACTTCTAGAACCTACTATTTGATTACTGTAATTATGTGATGAGTGTGATGCACCATAGATTGTTGGATACCATATTCTCTGATGATTTGTTTATAAATAAAAAATTATATAATAAATATATAAATTAGAACCAACTGGAGCTGAGGAGTAAATAAATATTTGCAATTTATTAACAATTTTCTGAACTTTTGTAGTCTGTACATTTAAGGCTTTTCTAAAGTTTAATTATTTATTTACTTACTTACTCACACTATCCCACATTATTCATAATCCATTTCAAATTAATCACATTTTAAAAGTTGTCTTAAAAGATGTTTTCAACCCTCTGGCTGGACCGTTTCCTGGACCTGAAATACCTTTGCTTAAACGATATCAAAATGCATTGCCTTTGATCGTCTATGACATGCTTGCTGATGGTTTGTCAGATGATGAAATTGCAGTTTAAAAATAACAACGAAATGATGGAAGACGCTGTTGAATTTGAAGTGGAATGTTTGCAGAAAGACAGTCAGCCTCGTGATGATTATCTAGAGCTCTTGGAACTTACACTGATCTACATAGGTCATGTCCCACCTCGAGGGTTGCATATTACAGCCTCTGGTGTCATGTCACCGCTCTCTTCGCTCTGCAACCCGTGGTGATCTCTCTGTCCCTTGTGCACACACCGCTACTATGCAGCAGCGTGCTTTCTCCGTGGTTGGACCCACAATTTGGAATGGGCTTCCTCCTGAGCTGCGGTCTTCCTCGTAACTCATTCACCGCTTTCTTCTCTGCTCTAAAGACTGTTCTCTTTCGTCGGGGTTGGGCTAGGAGCGCCTCCGAGTAGCTTCCTTGGAGGGGCGCTATATAAATGATTGATTGATTGATTGATGCATAGGGCCAGGTGGATGCCCAAGGCCATCTATTCTCACAAAGTATTCCTTTTGCGATCTCAATTGCGAATTACCTTCTGGAAAATAAATTTGCTACGTTCCCTTAACCTGTTCAATGTTCATCTGCTTTGATTATCTCAGATCATGGTTCACAGCTTCACACGCTACTCTAAAGGCACTTTCCGTCATGCTTGTTACCTCAGTGAGGACTTGGTCGATTTCTGATTTTTCGATGACTGCATTGATGCTGCTTCCAAGGCCTTGTTGGTGCAAACAATGAGAACCAAAGTTGGTGTTGGCATTCCATCCAAATGTCCACAAATTACTGTACACACAGCTTCATGTAGTCGGGAGCACCTCTGAGTAGTACTCCTTGAAGAGGCGCTATATAAATGCCCGTTATGAATGAATGAATGAATGAATGTACTCTTGAGACTTTGTGACTTCAAACATGATGAATACTGTGCATACCCACTGATTGGCTGGAGAAAGATCCAACTTCATGGAAACAGGACAGCATCTTGTAGCGAAATAGTCATGTTACGGCGCTATAGAAATTGTCCGTGTTATTATTATTTAAATTATTTATTTGGAGCGTCATCAGAAAGGTTGAGTGTGGTGAATGATAGAGCAGAAAGGGGATTGGCACTGATCCAAGAATACAATCAAATACTGACCAAGGATGAAGGTCAAAGCAGGCTTTGCTCCATGTGGTGTCCGAACATTGGAAAAAGTATCCGGACCCCAAGAAGTTAACGGTCACAAAAATGGACTAATAAATATTTTATTCTTGAATCAAACTGACAGAGTTCAATTATGCTCAAAAATACTCTTTAAGTATTGTGCCTTAAACCTAGCAATTTGAAATTTACTTTCGGTTTCACAAAATACAAAAGAATATCGATTATATCGATCACAATTGTGCTTACATTCCTTGTCTAAAATTTGGAAAACTTGTCATCTCATGTGGCACCCCTAAATGATGGAATATTTTTATAATATTTTGCACACTAGCTTAGTATATCAAAAGGAACATAACTAGGGGCTGTCCCATCCATTTCCACAAAATAACGTTTTTGAGCACCACCCTAATATATATACACAGGGTGGGTCAGTATAAATGAACCGACTTTGTATGCATATTACTCCGCCAATTTTTGTCAGTTATATATACTTTATGCGTCAAAAAGAAATCAACAGATTAGACAGAGGAAAAGAGGGGTTGCACCACTGATAACACTCAACCATTAAGCTCTGTTTTATAGTTCGGTCCATGTCTAATCTTACGTGTTTAATAATTGAGAGTCCGTGTGTATGCAATGTGTGTGTGTTGTGTGACTTAAGGGTCCTTCTGGTTCTGACAATCCTCAATCACCAAACAAAGTTATTCCATGATGAAGGCACATCAAAGTCAATGTGTTTTCCTAACATCCAGTCAGTAAACAAAGTCACAATAAATTAAGTCTGTTTTAAATCAAGCCAGTAACGGAGAACAGGTCGCAAACACAACACAGAACTGCAATTAAGTGTCGCTACCAGTAAGTACTTAGCCAGAATAACTCTATCAAATATTGATAGTGAAATAGAGGAAAGGTGAAGGCAGGGGTGGGGTTGCACGATGGTGTAGAGTGTCTCGTCCTTCGCCCCTAGGTCCGCTTCAACGTTTGCCACCCGGATCTACTGTATTATTTGTAGGTAAATGAATAAGTAAGTTGTTCAATGGATGTTATATAATCAGTGAACGTCTTTAGCACTGCTACGATCATGAGCCCCTGGATTTTGCGCATATTTTACAAAAATTAAATCTTTTGATTTTTATGATCATTAAAACAGTCCCAGCAGGATTTTCAATGGGAAATTATTTAGCAAAATCCGTGACCATTACTTATTTTTCAAATCGTCACGCGTTTTTTGTTTATGAATAGCTACTGTATGCAATAACGTCAGTTTGCTCCCCCACCCCAACAAAGATTTTGCCCCCTTTCAAAAATTTGGCTCCTTCAAAATCCCATGGCAGGGATGACGAAAAAAGCACCACTACTAAGATTACCCAATATACAATGTGGGCAGAATGGCAGATGGTTTGGTGGTTGGGTAAGTTAGTAGGTAGGTAGGTAGGTAGGTATGAATGTAGATAGGCAGGGAGGCAGTCAGGCATTCAATAAGGTATGTATATATGTATGTATGTATGTATGTATGTATGTATGTATGCATGTATGTATGTATGTATGTATGTATGTATGTATGTATGTATGTATGTATGTATGTATGTATGTATGTATGTATGTATGTATGCATGCATGTATATATAAGAATGCATGTATGTATGTATGCATGCATAGGCCCTATAGTTAGATAGGCAGCGAGATAGACAGACATAGAAAGAAAGGAAGAAAGAGAGAAAGATGGAACCTGGTAGATAGATAGATGGATAGATGGATGGATAGATAGATAGATAGATAGATAGATAGATAGATAGATAGATAGATAGATAGATAGATAGATAGATAGATAGATAGATAGATAGATAGATAGATAGATAGATAGATAGATAGATAGATAGATAGATAGATAGATAGATAGATAGATAGATAGATAGATAGATAGATAGATAGATAGATAGATAGATAGATAGATAGATAGATAGATAGATAGATAGATAGATAGATAGATAGATAGATAGATAGATAGATAGATAGATAGATAGATAGATAGATAGATAGATAGATAGATAGATAGATAGATAGATAGATAGATAGATAGATAGATAGATAGATAGATAGATAGATGGATGGATGGATAGATAGATAGATAGATAGATAGATGGATAGATGGATTGATGGGAAAATAGATGGATAGACGTACGGACGTCCGAAGAGTAGATTGATGGTCAAACAGAGGCACAGATTGGAGTGACTGAATGTGAACTTTCAGTGGAACAGTACCTGGATGAGTGCACGGGCTTGGCGAGAGCGTGGGTTAACAGATCGGCGAGTGGAAGAGTGGATGTGGGTGGCGAAAGGAAAATCAACTAGCGTCTTACACAAGAAACTTATAAATATAGGCATAGGGCCTACACATAATTTAAGTGAATTGACAATGAGTATCATAATTATTACTCTCATCAGCATCAATGTCATCATCATCATCATCATCATCATCATCATCATCATCATCATCATCATCATCATCATCATCATCATAATTATGTCCATCGCCTGCAGTTATTATCGCCATCATCATCATATCAAAACTTCTAGCTCGACAAAGACAATAATGTCAGTTTCACGTGGTACCCATGGAATTCGACACCCATACGCAGAGCTGAAAGGCTAACGCATTAGCAAAAGCAGCGTATGCTATCTGAACTAACAATTCAGAGCTTCCCATTTGAGGCCAGCGATGGATAGCAGCTCACCCTGATCGCTCGCCTAGCAAAAGTCCGGGCGAGCGGCAAATCGCTCGCCTGGCCGAAGGCGTCGCACCGTCGGCCGTCGCTCGATGAGTTTGAGTTTGAGTCAAAGACGATAGACGAACCTGGAGCCAGACCATTATTTTATTTGCCTAATTTACATTACTTTAATTTATTTACTTTCGTCAGCAGTGACCTAATGACTGCTAAATGATATTGTTTAATGTGTTGCTATTATAGGCTACAACTTCCATTAGTCTTTTTGAGTTCCATTCCCAAGAAAATATCGCAACCACTGATTCACTGGGTTCGCCTCATGTCTGGGAATACAATAATACTGTTACTGTTGTCATCATAATTATATATGACGGGCAAATACTCTAGTTAATTATAGCCAAGTAGCACGCTTAGACTTATTACAACTATGATGCGGGACGGATAACGGAACTGAATTGAGATAGTAGATGAGTACTATATGCAGCTATACAAATAAGATGCAGAAAATACGCTGCACACAAAGCTTCTGATGTCGACAGCGTATCGCTTGCCTACTCAATCCAGCGCGATCGATTTCAAACCGCCTACTATTGTCAAGTGAGAAGTTCTGACTAGCATATCTTAGGCCTACCATACAGAATTGGTCTTAAAATCCCGGCAGAGCTATCATATGCTGTTCACAAAACTCCCGTCTGTAGGTCTATCTACTACGTTGAGAGTCAGGGGAAGAATGGTCAGTGGTAATGAATTACTCCAGTCGATACGTTGAGTCGAGTAAATTCACGAAATAAAGTCTGTAACTCTAATTGCTCTTAGTATATCTACAGTTGGTGCAGCGCCAGAATACATCAAAGTGCTCTACATTCCTGTTTCTAGTCGACGATCGTTACGTTCAGAGGTCCGTGGAGACCTGTTGGTCCCCCACTTCCGTAGAACAATGCTGGCACAATATGCTTTCTAGTGCACTGGATCATCCTACTCAGGGCTGTAGTGGTAAAATTTGAGGTGAGTATACGCTACCGGTGACCAGCGGCGTAAAAGAAATTGGAAAACTTTTGTAGGAATTCGTCTAAGAAAAATTTCAGACTTTTCACAAATTCCGTTCTAATTTTCTGACGTTTCACGATTTCGTCTCTGAAAAAGTTGATGACCTTTTTATACGCTCTCAAATTTCGCTAGAGGTGAGTATACGCTGTATACCCGCGTATACCCTCGACTACAGCCCTGATCCTACTAAACTGTTTGTTGTTAAACAAACATTATAAAAAAATTGCCAAATACAGGTCAACAAACATCTTCAAGCCATCTTCAGACGCATCTGCTCAGATTTGTCGTTGCTATCGTCGCTGTCAACGCCAGGGTAGTCTTCATCATACTTACCATCCTCTTCTTCCTCTTCACCATCATTATCATCGTCGTCAGATCATGCATGATCTTACCTTTCTCATAGACTTCCAGTAATCCAACGCAAGAGTTATCCGGTGATAAATCCAGCGACCAAATTAGCAGAATCCAGAGAGTGGAATGCCCTCCAAATATCGCACACATTGTCGAACTCTCCGTTAAATTCAGGTGATTCAAACTACCTTGAGAGGCACAATGTCAAAGTTCATACAGGCAACTGGATGTTCTGTTTATTCACACATAATTATATCACTTTAACTGGTATTCAACAACTCCTCATGACAGCCTACTTACACTTATACCGGACCTTCGAGTGACACCACCCCTCCTTTTGTTACGCAGCGGTACATTCGTATTCACGCAATCAGTCACAGACAGTGAATAGCGTTGTTTGCTACAATATGTTGGTTGAATTTACGAGGTCAACTGAAAGTTCCTTTTGTTCATCCTGACAAATGAAAGAGCTTAAATTCTGAGCTCCATCGAGGCATCAACTGAATGTCAATACAGCTATGCAACTGGCAGTTTACAAAATGTGGTATACACAATTATAGTCAAATTTTCTATTCACATTTCCCGACATTCCTCAGCGACTATTTCATAAACATTGTCAGAGTTGTTTAGGTTAGTACAATATTCCTAGAAGGTATAGAAGGTTTTCAATCAGTTCAATAATTTTCAATCAAACCTTCGTTTAATCAAACAAGGTCGTGTGTCAAATTCAGATTTGGATCATACTATAAGCTTATTCCAATGGCAGTTTATTGAACTATATAGGCCTAAGTCACGAGTAAAATGACAATCGTACAGTATATCATTTACGAGACTTATTATGTCACATTTCCGATAATTGACAAATATCATTGCTTAGTCATTGTTGGTCTAATGATGTCTTGATTCAACTCTTTACGCCTTTTGTGTGTTGTCTGTCCAGACTATTTATTCCACTTCTGTTGCTGCTAAAGCTACCACTGATTGCCTACTACTCGCCCATGTAATTTATTAGACATCCGAGAAACTTGAATTACTATAATACTGTGTAATAGGTTCTGCCCTTGATGTCGCCACCTCAGTTGGCACCAACATACTAAATAATAGTTCTATAGTATATAGGGCCTACATGTATGTCACAATTATAACCTACTCAACGTCATTCAAGTAGGTCTATCTGAAGATAACTTCTCTTCAGCCCTGTCTCATTCTTTAAAGCCATTAAAATTACAGACCATTGTAAGACGCCTATAAAATGTGTCGTTAAATACCGTATTGATTCAATTGCAATTCTGAAAATTATTTCGAGCTTCACATTTTCTGATATCCTGGATAAGCTGGAGATTCCTGATAGCCTGCTGCCTTCTGAGTGGAATTCATTTAAATTTATCTTAATCTAAGTTTTTTGATGAAAGAACAAACATCATTTTCTCATATTTCAAATTTAATTTCCAGTAAATACTGAATATTTTTTTATAGATTTTGCATTGTCAGGACTTCGTTCGCATAGCTGCTTTTGAAAATCTTCGAACGATCCGAATCATTTGCTATGGCTAATTTGAGGGTCTATGTAGATTATAGAAGTACATCCGTCCAAAATTCGGCAACCTCCTCCTGTTTAGAATACAAGCATGGGTACGTTTTCTACTTCTGTACCTATTTCTCACAGTGGCGACGTACAATTTCCGTTCATTTGGCCGTTGCTTGAAATCAGGTATGAGGCTAATTGCGTCTGCGGCCAGAATATCGTGTATTCGGTAAGGCAGCTGCAAATTAGAATCTTGAGTGGCGTCAACTTTTACTCTGGGGAGTTCATCCTTCCATGACTAAACAGCCCGGTTACTTACGAATGTCCTTCCTCTACTGACCAGATGGTTGAAGCAGATATTCGTGCGCTGCACCCCCAATCTACAATCAGCGAGTGACAGTCGGTGAGGATTACTGTGTGATGCGAAAGTCCTGCTGTCGTCGTTCATCCTTAGTGCAATACGGATCATGATTTCAAAATACAGTTAAACTGGAAGGAATCTGTTGGCCGCGTTCTATGAGTGTGCTAGAGCCTGCCAAAATAGACATGATGCCACATAAATGATCGGTTACGTAGCATTACTTTGCATTAGATTACATTACTTTTCATAACCATGATGGTGAGGTCACACCTTTCCGTATCCATCGGCCTGTCCTCCGTATCTATTTATTCCTATAGATATTAGTGAGATTTCGCCTTTGTCACTCTGTGTGGATTTAATTCCTTCCACGACCATTATTTTGTCTTCCACGATCAAACAACCACGTGCCAGCGTGTCTCCATAGCTATCTGTTCCTCCTTCTCTGTTGCCGTCTGTTCGTCTGCCTCAGTCTCTGTACTTAAATCTTTGTACTGCCTTCCTGTTCAGCAAAGGATTTGTTTCAAATTCGGGAACATAGTTTCTAAAACAGTTAACTTTGGCCAAACACGGTACTATAAATCAGTCCTTTTCTCCCAGACTCATGATTATTCAACAAAGTCGTCTGATAATCTTGCTCTTGTCATTCCTAAGACTAGAACTGTTCTGGCTGAACGAGCTTTTTCGGTTTCAGAACCTATATTTTAGAACTTTATCTCTGTTCATCTGTCCGTTCAGCCCCCATACGGTGATGTCATTTTGTTTTCCACTTAAGAGCCGCGTCAGAGAGACCAACTCACCAGCTCTAAATTAATGCCATGAAGGCTTACCGCAGTGTAATCGTAGCGTAAACATAGTTTTTGAAAAGTGTCATAGGTAATTTATCACGCACAGAAGAAAAGTGCAAAGGCACATTTATTTTGCATGTGAACTTATTTTACATCTGTCCACTTTCAGTGACCGAAATAGACTTTCATTGTCCGACAGCGAATGACCTCATCATTCGAACAGACTCTGACTGCGCTCTGAACGAGTCGTTGTCATTCGTTTGTCATTCTCGTACTTTTAAATACTAATATATAAATACTAATTAATGATGTCTGTATACCAAAGTACGATTAGTAATTGGTTAATAAAGAATATACTTACTTACTTACTTGTTTATTTATTTATTTTTGTAGGACATTGCATGCAGACAAACGAATAAATCCAAAATATCAGCTAAGTAGATAGCCTAACCTAATATCTGTTTATGTTGACGACTTCACATTAGATTATTACATAATTGTAGAACATCAAAGCAAACAGAGGTATATATATATATGTGTGTGTGTGTAATTATAATTTGTTTGTAAGTGACTAAGTGCAACTGAAAGGCACTTTAAGTATTATGCATATAACTCCTTTAAAAGAATTAAGAAAACTTCAAAGCATCTTATTTTGTCCCTGGCGAGGGAGGGTATGCTGATGCGGGCATAGGCGCCGACTTTTGCTTTTGTCTCTGGGTGCCAGTCAGGGGCGGATCCAGAAGGTTTATCAAAGTTTTAAAGGACCAACGAAACTTTTTTTAGGAAATCATCTCCGAAAAAAACTGATGACCTTTTTTTAGTCATCCGGAAAAATTCAAATTTTAAATGGAGACCATGGCCGGATTGCCCCCTGGATCCGCCCCTGGTGCCAGTCCATATTTTAAGATAATTCTCTCTTAAAATTTGACGACTTTTTTAGGAATTTATCCCCCGAAAAAATGTGACGACTTTTTTAGGAAAACCCCAAAAATTTTAATTTAAGGTCCGAATTCTTCTGGGTGCCAGGCCCCCACTGAACTTTTTCTCTGGGTGCATTGGCACCCAAGACCCCAAGAAGTCGGCGCCTATGGATGCTGGCTTTCCAGAGCTCAACGATTCGTTGTAGTATTCAGGACGATTTAGGCTGGACTTTTCACTGGTACCGATCATTCCAAGTGTAGTTGAACCAGTGATTCCACTTGTTGCGTGATATTTTGCTTCGTCTTCATAACGATCTCGGTTATCTTTTGCCAGTCCAGTGTTTGATTTCGTGTCCAGAGACTGTCGTTTCTGGTTGCCCAGAAAATTGTCTGTGCACAAGAACAATATGAAATTTCTTGACTGTTACTCTGAGGTGGCTGAATGATCGAACCTCCAGGATGCAGTTAAAGAACTTAATAGTTAACGATGATAGTAAGCATTAATAAAATACGAATGCCAATAAAAAATTTAAAAAGCTACTACTATACAGGTACCGACTGTATGAATTAAAAGAGGAGCAAATAAACATTTTATATTAGAGATCTAATAAACAAGATAAGAAAACATTTTATATTACAGATCTAATAAATAAGATAAGATATGAATTTTCTTTATTCAACCAATTACTCTCCGCATTTTGGTGTACAACTGCATACATCTTTCCGCTAACCGAATACATCTTTCCGCTGCGTGCGACAGTCTTAATCTAGGTCCCATATTACTTCGATTTCAATCCCTATTCTGGTGATTACCTAATGCCTGCGCATTAAAGCATTACATTATGATAACGTTTGAATGAATGGAAGTAAGCATATGAAAACTGATTTTGATGACTCAAAGTATGATTAAACAGGCGAAGACATCAAAACAGTAGAAATGTCGTACATACGTTTCTCTGGTGAATCGACTGGACCGTATGCTGGACAGTATACGACGTCCAGGTAACTAGGTGGAGGAGGAGTCGACTGTGGCTGAAGATAGCCGTCCTCATCCACGTGAATTGTTAATTCCTCTACGTCAACCTTCTTCTGGGAATCCGAGGTCTGACCAGGCTCGCTTTGACTTGAATCGGCGATGTAGAGTTGACACGGTTCGCGTGAGTGTTGCGACTCGATTTTTCTGTTCTTTGAAGGCGACTTTGAGGCACCATTTTCTCCTTGTCCATTGTCCGCCGGTGTATTATTCTCGAAAACGTTGCCTTCAGTAATCTGCAAATAAAATATAACATAACGGTGGTTTAATGGTAGGTCAAAGCCATTTCGTCTGTGTCGAAATAAATGGAATTTCACTCGCTTAAAGCCAACTTACTCCTTACAGATTGCTCCTGAAAGCTTTTATTGTTTTCGCTAGGACTATTCAGGGCCGCCGACAGAAATTCCGGGCCCTTGGGCAGAACAGTCGCGGGTCCATAGGCAGAGCAGTCGCGGGTCCCTTGGCAGAACAGTCACTGGCCTCTAAACTATTTTTAGGCTTTAGGCTTTAAATATAATATCGTCGTGGTGTTTGCTATCTGTGCCTGTTATATTCCTTTCTGAAATCTTTTTCGTGACATTTTCTTTGACCTTATTTTGTCTTGAACCTTTCTTATCACCCGCCATAAAATAATTTAACGTCTTGTTCGTTATCATCATCCTTTTAGTCGTCACCAAAGCCAACAGGAAAGTTGTTGTAGTTGTCCTTATTGTCACAAACTCTTCATAGTCGTCGTTATAGGTCGCCATCGTCCTCAACAAAAATAATAAATGCAGTAAGAATTCCTTTTGTCTTTACAATAAGCTTGGAATTGAAGGTAGGCCTACATACAAAGGTTTCTTGTTCAAGCGGCGAGAAAGTAGGATAATATCCGGATGAGTCTCGTGATAATCCCTCCAAGTCCAAGTATTCGTCTGCACTGATGACCATGAGGTCAGGCTCATCAACCGGAAGACACATCAGACGAACGAGGTCTTTGGTATCTGGAACGCTGCTCGGCAGACGCATCAATTTGTCACCCTACGAATACATACAGACTGAAATATACACCTTTACGACACGTCTTGTGATTCTTTTGTAATGCTCAGATATGCTATAGCATAGTAAGTAAACCGAGCGATTATTACTGTTACTGTTACTATTATTATTATTATTATTATTATTATTATTATTATTATTATTATTATTATTATTATTATTATTATTATTATTATTGTTATTATTATTTTTTTTTTCGCCCGAGGTATAAAGAATCCCTCAGGCTCTTAGATACTATCATCGTGCAGGAATTAGTGGTCCTCGTCCCAGGGCAGTTGTGGATATCCGTATATCCGTATATATCCGTATGGTGTCCATGCTTATCTACACTAACCTTAAATATTTTCTATTATTATTATTATTATTATTATTATTATTATTATTATTATTATTATTATTATTATTATTATTATTATTATTATTATTATTATTATTATTATTATTATTATTAGTAGTAGTAGTAGTAGTAGTAGTAGTAGTAGTAGTAGTAGTAGTAGTAGTAGTAGTAGTAGTAGTAGTAGTAGTAGTAGTAGTATTATCCTAGCAGACGGATTTCCATTCAGAGCTGATAGTACACAGCCAAAGGTTACAGTATTGTCGAATCGCTCTTAGATCATGTGGTAGATTTTATTCATTAAAATATATTATACAGCTCTGTCGATAGCCTATGTGTTGCCTTTATGGCCTCTATCTGACTTAATCTCGAAAATAGTAGTTAAAGTCAAATACTGAAAAAGTCACGAATCAATGAATTAGTGACAGGCTTTCCTGCTAGATAGTTTATGTAATGAGCGGAGAAAACGCGAGTTAATTCTATAGAAATCGGTGAATAATGGAGTCACGCAGAAAATGAGTTAGAGGCAGTCGTTCGGATTAAAAAAAACCTTAGCAAAGAGTGAGAAGCAATGAGTTTTTCATAAATGGATAAGCAACGGAGTACTTATTACCTGAATTACAAGGAAGCGTCCGGGATCTTGCGCCATTCTTGTAAATTCATCAACGAGATCGGAAAATGTTGGCCTGCTATCGACGTCCAACATCCAACCTAAAAACAAGTAATCATAATTAATATCATTATCATTTTTCTTATAATTAATACTAGTCGGATGAATCGAGATGCATCAGTTAGTCGCTAATCTTAGAGATGCCCACAAGTGAATTCTGGTCACCCTGCTATCAGAAATAGGGGCGCAAATCGAACTCTCGTATCCGTGGCAAGTGTGAGACTTTGACGAATCTGAAAACAGCTAGCATGCCAATGCGATGGAAGTTTGGAACCAATGCTATGTTATGTTATTCATGCTATTCAAGCTTTTATACAACGATAAAAGCCTGCCACGACATAATGTCTACACATGCTGAGAGGTCAATAGTAGGTCCAGTGTCGTATACCCACGTCACGCACTGAAGCAGAGAAGAAAACATCTTTGCATGTATGTGTTTGTATACATGTATGTATGTTTGTAAGTGTGCATATATGTATGTATGAGACCATCTAATATAGCGTCATTTAAGCTCTTACAAAAGCGCTGCTGTAGTGATGCTCAACAATTCTGTTGCACACTGCTGCACTTGATATTCGATATTTACACAGAGTATTCTCGCATCAAAACCCTCATGAGAAATTTCGAGGGCAAAGGGTTGTACACATTAGACAGATTTTATGTAATGTGGATTGGATTTCTTGACTACAGACAGAAAAACAACTTACATTTGATCAGGACCATATAGACATCGATTGTGCAGATGCTTGGCTGGGGTAGTCGCACTCCATTTTCCAATGCGCGTGGAATATCGTGGATAGGGCAGTCTTTATACGGTCTTTCTCCATAGCTAAACATCTCCCAAAGCGTTACTCCTGCATTCAGAAACATTACTACATAACGAAGAAGATTTAATGAAAAATATCTACACAAGATAGTGTAGTCTGCGTAGTCTACTATTCTTTGCGCTGATTCTCGATTCTCGAACGGCAATTGGTCAGCACTATGTATGTGTGTAATGTGTATGCATACAAATTCCTACATGAATACATACATCCATGCATACATAAATACATACATACATGCATACATACATGTATACATGAGGACATCAAGCCTGAAGCCTGACTACGACTATGACGGATGTTGTGATATCAGCTGATATACAAAAAGAATGATTGTGCAGCAAATCTTAATGAGGAATCAGGAATCAACCAATGCGCTCGCTTGTGGTACCGTGCGACTGGGATTCAATGCAGAATTTGGTCCGCTGTATACATACCCCGGGAAGCTCAATGGAGAAGCCGATTCACTATCAATTTCGTTGAGCCGCACGGCCCATTTGTTCCGTAAGGTCACCTGGTCCTCCTACTGGCGGCACTGGCCGGTCTTCTACACTGCAGCATAGAAGCGTCGGAATGGCTAGTCCATTGCTGGCATAGTTTGCCTAGCGACCTAAGACCTTGGTCTTTCGTTACTTCTTGTCCGAAAACACCAGAAGCTCATTTTGTTTGGTCGTTGTTAGGTCAGTAGCGCATATTATGAGGAGGCTCTGTTGAGAGGTGCTGTACGAATCTGTGCTTTCATTTACAATTACAAACCAGCGTCAATTCGAACAGATAGAAAAGAAATACTAAATACATCAAAATGAATCAAATGTTCACGGATTGTTTAGTCTTACCGTAACTCCAAACGTCACTCTTATGCGTATAGATACGATTTCTTATGCATTCTAAAGCCAGCCACTTGATAGGCATCTGCAACAAGCTAACAAACAGCAGAATTGTTTAATGTTTACTGGTTTTATTGTTGCTATAGCCTATACGATACGCACCATATTAGAACAGTTTCAAGCTTGTGTGAGGTTGGAAATGTTGTTTCTTCAGCACAAGGACACCGTGGCTAATAAAATCTGGTGATATCCACGGGCAATGAGTTAACTGACTTCGGGGTGGAATAAGGATACATACATGCACGCGTACATCGAACTTGCAATATACACTACTTTAGCCCTACTTATTTATTTTACTTATTCCGGATATTTGTATAGCGCCTCTCGAAGTCAACTACTACTCAGAGGCGCTCCCGACTACAGCATTGATACTGTGCCGGAATTTTCACGCCGAAGCGCCACGAGCAATTGTGAGTGAAGGACTTGCCCAAGGTCCGTACGCAGCGGCTAGAGTGGGATTCGAACCTGTATTTAGAATAAACTCCACACCTTCTACGCGTGATGCCATAGGAGGGAAACTCGATAGTGCCGATCGCTGCCACAGTCTGAAAACGCAGACTTCGCTTCTTTGCCCATTGTTTTAATCGCGGTTTCCGAATTTCGATTTGACGAAGACATCAACAGCAGGACAGATTCAATAATTGCTTATTAAAGTACGAGTCACAGTATACTGTATAACAGACTAACCATCTTACATTCAGTCGATTTCATATTACCAATTTTTTACGTATTTCCTGCCTAAGTGGTATGTCTGTTACATTGAATTACGTTAGGGAATCGTTTTCATCGAAAATGGTGTCTAGTCGTAGAGGCAAACGTCGCGTTGAAAATACGTTGGTTTCAACATCTACGGCCAGTCATTAAGTCAGTCGGCAACTCTTTAAATCAGTCGGTAATTCCTTAGCAACAGACACCGGGATCTACAATATACTGCATTGCATTCCATCAAACCATAAAACATCACACAACATCGCATCACATTGCATCACAACATTTCACAACACGCCACACCCCACTAAAATGTATCGCTTCGTCCTCTTAAACCATAAAATATAAGAACCCAAACATAAGCCTATAGCTGCGCATAATTATTATGATGGTATAAATAGTTGTACGATTTATGCAGAGCCTGAAAAGTGAAAACTCGGATGAAATTCATATTTGGCTGTCATATATACATACTTTTCCTGATTCTGATCGAATTGTTTCCTCGTCGTAGTCTAAGAGTTTTGCCAGACCAAAATCTGTGATTTTCACCAGATCTGGATTGTGAACTGAAACAATAATACACGACAGGAATACACAGCTTGCCGTTTTATACCTTGCGTCACATCAGAATAAAATGGAATAAGAATAGTTAAAATAGTCCAAGATATCTGACCTGTCTGACTGCCTGCAATAAACAGACAATTCTCACCGCAGACTCTTAACAGCTCGTAAACTCACCCATTACGTTTCTGGCGGCTAAATCTCTATGCACAATGCCCAACTCCTCAAGATACTTCATTCCCTATAAAAGAAAACATTTCAGAATAATATTTTTCACACAAAGACTCAGAAACTCAAACCGGGCTATTTCAATTTTACAAATAAGATACAAACATTAAGAATTCTAGAAATCGCGTAAATGGCACACATCCTCATTACAACATTGAAAGCTTATTGTTTGTGAGACCAACGCAATGTGTATGATCGCATGTTTCCAAACTAATTCGTATTAATACAGTAATGGTCGAATGACCCTAGCCATAGGCATATTTCACTGAAAGATGCTTGAATCTAGCAGCACATTTAGATATCCAAGGACCTTAGCTATCTGTACGCTCCAGAGAAGCAAGGCCCTGGAACCGATGTTTGATTTTTCCTTGCGCAAATAGTCGAGCAGACATCCGAGTGGCATCAGTTGAGTGATGAGCATCATCTGAGCTGTCATGCAAACAGCTAGGATGCGAACGCAGTTGGGATGACAGACAGATGCCATAATCCGAGCCTCGTCCAATAGTTCTACGTTCTGACTCGTATTCGATGACTCCTTGAGGACTTTGATGGCGACTGGAATCTTTACATTTTCTTCCTCTATAATCCAAATTCCCTAAACAACATGTCGGAATATTAAACCAGACAGAAACGGACCAGCAATTTATTCAATCCATGACTCGAGACCCCTTGACTTAAACTTTGAAAGTCCTCTGTAACAACTAATGGTATTATTGCTAATTTGCTATTACTATTATTAGGGCTCGCGCTAGTTTATAAATTCACTTCAGAGTGCGTATAGCTGAGAAAATAATAGGCCTAGATCTTCACTTAATTCTTTGCAGTATATGAAGTGTTCTGATGCATCCACATCAAATTTTCATTCGACTAGTACACATCAAACTTCAATTAAACTTTAATTAAACCTTGTCTTCAAAGATAAATTGGGATGAACGCACAAATTATTAGTTCGCTAGTGTTCTCTCTCGTGGGTAAGAATTAAGAGCTGATCATGCTCTATAGCCGATGAGTTAGTTGATCTACCAGGAGCTCCGCTACAGGGTAAGTATACGTTTCACCTGGTACACGGTGCCAAAAGCACCTGATCCAATGATGTCTCCACGACGAAGATCTGACTCTTTGATTAGGTGCAACAAAGACATATCTGGCTTCGCATTGCTGGCATTTATCATAGGAATCTGAAATGCAATGTAACAATTTATTCCCAAACATCACGTGTATCAGTTTGTGTTACACCCTTCTACACCATCTGTGTCTAATATACATTCTTATATGTATACACGATGATTAGGATATTGCTATACCGAGCCCATGGAACCCTGTAAAATATATGTAATGAATTATCTGACCGACATCAAAAAGACTACTAGTGCCGTCACACTGAAAATCTGAGGTTAACTTTCGAAAACTACTCCATTCATAGCGTGCTCGGCTTTAACTTTAAAATGAACCGGTGCAACACGTAGCCTGATTCGCTTCTTAATAATATATCAGGATTCTTTTTGTAATGATTCTCCTCAAGAGCGGCATATGTAGGCCTCTATCTGCGGGGAGTAGATGTACAGAATGCACTAGGGCCTATTATCTACGTTTTTATCTGTTTCTCCTTTTCAAGAGCGTTTTAAGTTCCCTATAGGAGGAAATCACAATCAATTACGTATAATAAGCATGTTTGTTTTAAAATATACGAGGAGGTGAGAGTTACCTCATCTTCTGACAAAAGTCTTGCTTTAATTCTTCTCCGTTTATGTTTTCTCCAGAAAACGCCGAAGATGACGATAACGGCAGCGATGACAAGAAATAAAACGATGAAAACTGGAACGGCTATTTTTGCTTCTCTTGCGAAATACAATACAAGCAACAAAATCGAAGCTACACACGCAGTCTCATATGCTTCTTAAATGTAGGATAAAAGCAGATAAAATGTTGTCAACGAGAAGAATTTCATAACAGGAACAGTCACATTAAAACTGCTAACATTTTCCTTGGTATGAATATTGAGTAGCTTTGACGCAGCGGAGCAAAGCACTTTACAGTTTTCCTTATCTATAATTTATCTCATAATAGCACTGATATCGTATTATAGACCTCGTCGTCTCCTCGTGCTCACCGGTTGGAGCATCGGGCCCTACAACGAAATCCAAATAGATGGCAAATATGATTGGTCTGATCGCTTTCTATGTTAGCGACTGTCCACTGGTAAATGTGGTTCTAGAATAATCTGTGTGTTATTTCAGCTAAATTCTGTAATTCAGGACAATTCAATTCAACTGAAGATTGACAGATGCACTCTGAACACGGTGTTTCCCCGTGTTTCCTGTTGATTGAGCTGCTTGGCTAATAATATGAAAATAAAAAGGTAACTTGTAAATAGGTGTCCCTATAGTCATAAGGAAAGGGAGTAGAGAATTGCAGTAATCGAGGCTGATAATATTTATAGCGCTTGGTGAGGTACCTTAACTGCGCTATATCAAATCTCCTCATGCATGCATACATAGGACCCACATTGACATGGGGTGTGTTGCTAGCGTCAAAACGGCCGACGTCCAAACGTCCGGCTCCTTGACAGAATTGACTTGTGCTCTGTTATTATATTATCTTACGTTTGCTAAGCTATGGCTGATGGAAAAGTAGGAAGTGACTAACAACAAACTGTAACTCTTCACGGCAGAAACACAGACCGAGTCGGTGTCGCCTCTTTGGCGTTGTTTAACCGGTTGATCTAAAGGACATTCTTCGGCGCAGTAGGACTGAAAAACATGGAATCAAAGGGCAGTATACAACAACTTAAGTTTAAAGCTATGCTATTTAAGTTACGTATTGTGAAAAGAAAAATGGTCAGGTTAGGAATTTTAAGGTACTGTTTGGTGCATATGAGGCGTCAAAAAGCCCGAGCTAAAACTTATTGGCATGAAACTAGCTTCTCTATCAATCCGTGTGTCCTTCTAGTCTGGACCGTTGTATGCAATAACTATACATCCTTCATGAGCGTTTGGAAAATGCTCTCTTTCTCAGAAACTCTGTTGGGAGTGTTTTCGAGTAGATGAAATAGACGCCGTATAGTCTAAATGTGTAAAATGAATAGCTTCTGAGCGCGTAATGTTGAATAGGATGTCGCTATGAATCCTAGGTTGCAATATTATTGGCTGCAAAATAGCGTAAAGGCAATTCCGTTTACTACCGGTACTTTAAAAGGTAGGTTACAGAGAATTTGTTTAATCGTAATCGTACTTCCAGATTTCTAGAGTCACTTAAAAGCTAAGCGCAGAGGGCTTTTTCACGAGCGCTGCGTCGAGTCAGAGTGGTTTCCAGATATATCAAATGTGGATAAAAGTTCGGTTGCCGGAGAGAACCGTGAAGGGAGGCTGAGGAGCTGCTAAAGCGAATCCGTTTATGTCCAGAAAGATTGGAAGTATAGGTTAGCGCAGCAAAGCAGGATAGCAGCCTAAACTTGAAGATGCAAAAAACTCTGATTAGAGATGGCAAGCCATTGACGGCCCAACTAGCGATGCTTCACTGGGAATCTACGATAGTAACTAATGCTAGAAAATTAATTCTGTGATCGCGTGAGCTTACTGCGATTGAAGTTAACAAAGTTTAGTACATTTAGTACATCTGATGACTCTCTCGAGCGCTTCTAATGAGTGTCTCTTGAAGTGGAGCTATATAAATTTGAAATTACCACTACCAAGTCTACCATTACATTAGTCTTCTTCTCATTCAATAAATAGTCTATTACTCTGCATTTGTGGTGCGTTAAAATTGCTATGTTCACAAAAATAGAACTCATGCCTCGTGGTGCACATAGATTCTGACATTCTTGCACGAGGTGCAGTCGGTTTTCTCCGGCCCATCGCATCTTTTGCACTGCGCGTAACATGGCTTACATACGTTCTTTCCGGCATTGTAGTAACCGTCGTCATAGGAACAGTTGCTAACGCATTCCACTTTTCCAAGAGTCTCCTGTCTGTAGTTCCGACACTGTTTACATTCGGTCGCCTTCTGTCCATAGCATTCGTCGCATTCAGGATGACACTTAAGGCATGTGTTCTGTTCAATCATTCATTCATTAAAACACCATTAGTCACAACGTGTGAATGCGTCACATAGGCCTACCACATTGCAAAACACAAATGCAAAGATTTTGCATTCTGACCCACTGCTAAGAGAAATAGGATTGTTCTAAACAGACAATAAGCAAATTTAGTGCTATGTCATAGTACAATACAAACTGTAACAGCCCGTCACTTTCTCAGGTGTACTGCCCTCCAGCAGGTTCTTATTTCAATTGATGTTTCCTAAACTCCAACTCCTCTTTCAGCGACCTTGTAGCGGTATGATCGCATTACGGCGCTCTAGAAATTGTCCGTGTTTTTCAGCTGGTTGTATAGCTAGCCCAATAGTCAGTTTATTTATTAAAAGCAGTCCAGTTCTAATGTCATGTACTCTAAAGTGTGGTAAAGCAGTTGGATTTAATCAAGAAGATACTTACTTACTTACTTCTTCTGTATACAGTTTTATATCAAAATGTCCATAAACACGGAATTCGAGTAAGTTTATGTATACGTCTACTCACTAGAGTATACACATTACTCACGCAATGATGACAATATACCTTAAACTATTACTTGCCGCTGTTATCAACAATTGCATGTAGTTCAAATTTCCATGACCATGGACCATAGCAACAACTTTCAACGTATCACCCCGTATTGTTACAACGGCGTCCAATCACCAGGAGTGGAAAGTTCAATTTCACGGTGTAAGACCATCGTCTTTTTCTCAGGAACCTATCTGTTTTCCCTGTGAACTTTCAGAATAGTGGTATTTTACTCGACCACTTTACAATTCCAACACTACAAGACACTACTTGGATCTTAATGATTATTTGTCACTTTTGGAATATTTTAGCTTACAAAATTCCGAGATTTCTGATTTACAACTGTTTCATATAGGCCTACCTAACGACCGTTGCAATAAGAGCAGTAGTAATGTGAACATAAAAACTTTGTAAACCACTGTAACAAACACCTTGTCTTCGCATCCCAAGACGCACTCCGGTTTGCACGGATGGCATTCGAGCGTTCCTTCTTCCACGGACGAATAGAATCCCTTGTCCTTTGTACAAGTGGATACACAACGTCCCTCCATGGAGTAATTACGACAGGACACACAGCTGTCATCTCCAGGACCCCAGCAACCATGGTCCGAACAAAGGGCTGAACAGACCAAGTCTTGTCTTTCTACAAACATGAAATAATAGCATTCATAATCGAACCTCAGATTCAATTTTTTATATAATAGAAAAAAATACCAGTTGAAAATGAACAAGAATCGATAGAGAACCGTAGAGCAGGGTTTTGCCGCCTTAGAAATAATAGTCATGCACCACAACGCGAGCTTGTCCGTGGCTGCTTTACAATATTAATTTTGGGTGTTCAATGGCAGATAGAAATTCAAACCAAGAACTAATAGAATATTGCAGAAAGTTTAAAACTTTTATTTATTTTGCATTAATTTCAGAAGTCAGCACAAGACCTTATATTGACGAAATAGTTATTGAATTCATTAACAATTTCTAGTTTATTAGTAATATCCAGACTATCTATACCATACTGTGAGAAGTAATGGAATTGTTATTGTTGCACTGTCAGTCCGTATTAACGCGGCTCCCGAATTTTTGCGAAAGCATTAATTTCAACCATAGTTCTTGCCAGCGTTCTGCTGTAATCACTTTGGCGATAGAATCAGTAGCTTCTACCAGGGATTTCTACGGATTGCGTAAAATAGCTTAGTATGAACGATAGGCTACATGTGCTGCTTCATGTCTGCTTATAATAGTACACTTTATAAATTTCTAGATACGATACGATACGGTATTGCATTTGATAACGACATAACATACCGCATTCACTTGAGTTGGCGTTATTGCTTATCAACTTTTGATTTTTATGTTTGCTTCTGAGTATTTTTGTCCAGTTAATGGTATCGCCGTAACAGAGCTCAGCATTTCCGTAGATCGCGACGCCTCCATTCGATATCTCCTTTAAAGATTTCAAGTCCAACGTCCTCAGGAGTGTCGACATCATTAACAGCGAATAGCCTCCTGTATTACTGAAAAAGGAACATTATAATATCAACCGCATGCTAAACTTTGGTGAATAGACAACCACTAAAGGACGAAAGGGAGCAAGTCAAGAATACGAAAAGAAAAACATACGAAGCGCGCTAAATCATGGGTTAAATTAGGCCTACATGTCAAATGTGCTATATATGGAACACAACCATTAATTTCATATGTCTCTAATACCAATGTACGCTAATTGACATGAATCGAGTTTACGAGGAAGGGTCTAAAATTGTCATTCGTAGCTGGAAGATGTGAAAACATTATAGTTAGAGAGAATGACAGAACGTTACTGATAATTTGCCCAACTAATATATGGCGTATACTGCATTCAATAACCTTCGTTCATGGACTAAATCCTACTACAATGCCAAAGGTGCAGACAGGAAAGATCTTCTCCATGACCTTTCGACGAAGTTTTTGTCATTATTTTCATGAGGTTTGCTTCGTTTGCAGTGCATAAATTTGCTTTACGTAAAAGGACGATGGATCACAGCAAAAAGATAATTTTGTGGCAGATACAACTTAAGGAAAGCACTGCAAAATGCACCAGATTGGCAGAGAACTTTAAAATAGTTCTAAATGTCTTGATTATTGGCTTTAGACAAGGAGTAAAGCTTACTGTGCGCCGTATCCTCCAATGATGCGCAGATTTCTTAGAAACGACAGTGATGTTAAATTTGGATGCCATGCGTCTACTTTGAGAATTCCTGTTATCTCCTCGACATCCTTTAGTACCTCTAAATCACCCGTTTGTAAACCGGGACCACTGCCATACCTTCAGACACACAATTATAAAAGAACGAAAGTTGTGCTAATGCACGATATACATAGAACTTTTTATATTCATGTGCGTATGATATACGTATATAATGTTAGTATGTGAGCAGGTAAGTAAGCTAGTCAGTAGGTAGGCTTATGCATAAATGTGTGTAATTGTGTGTGAGTGTATGTTTCTGGGTATGTGTATGTACATGTGGGCAGATGTGTGTACTCTCGAGTTGGAGTAGCTCCACTGGCTTCCAGTTCGAGAGCGCATCCTATTCAAGACCTTGGTTCTGGTGCGGAACTGTCTAACCGGCTGTGCCCCGACCTACTTAGGCCTAATGGAACTATGTGTCCTAATTTTCTCTGTCCCTGGCCGCCGTCCTCTGCGATCGGCGGCACACGGAGACAGAGAAAATTAGGTCGGGGCATAGCCACCGCACAGCGCGCAATTAAATTCGCGGTTGTCGGCCCTGCCTCGTAGAATGCCCTCCCTGCCGGTCTCCAACGGGAGCTTCTCTCACCTTTTGTTTTCCGCAAATGCTTGAAGACCGCTCTATTCCCACTGGTTCTGAATGTCTATTATTCTGATACTATAAATTTTATCACGATCGATAGGCCCTACGTTAGTGATTCTATTATTGTTAGCCTACAATCGTTTATTAATATTAGCATGATATTGAGTATGACGACAACACCGATGATGAATAATGAAGATTAATAACAGTAATAAGAGTAATAATACTAATATTT
Organism: Allolobophora icterica; assembly: GCA_963556255.1. Lineage (NCBI taxonomy): Eukaryota > Metazoa > Annelida > Clitellata > Crassiclitellata > Lumbricidae > Allolobophora > Allolobophora icterica. The sequence goes on from OY744606.1 coordinate 65,364,556, forward strand.
CTACTACTAATAATTACATTGTAATAACAATATTAAGGATATTACGACGAGTGAGGATGTGCCAGGTCTCAAGCAGGCTTAAAAACAGACAACAGAGAATCCTCAACGCACGGCAAACAGATCTACGCAGTCGACAAGCAGCGGGAATTTAGAATATTTAAGCATCCAAACGCGAACCACTTTGTGCTTAAACACAGTCCAAAGGATGCTCGCTACAAGCTGGCAGATTCTTAATTATCAATCAATCAATCAATCAATCAATAAAGTTTATTGAAACCATTTTGTCAAGGCACAGTAATTGCAAGATGTACTCTAGTCATAAATGGTAACAAGGAAGCCCAGAAGGGATAATAATCCGCTACTAGGGCACCTATGTAACAAAAATAGTAGTACATCAAGATGGCAACACAATAATATGCCTTGAAACACTTATGTATCAGTGTTGAGACGTTTAAACAGCTCAATCTAATAGCCCAGCCTAATTGATAACCTGTTGAAAGTGTGGTTTCCAATGTGAAGGTTTCCTTCGATTTGAGTGCAGTGTTCAAAGTCTGCGATGTTACTGGACTCAATCTCCTTCACACTTCCACTACAATCTGTAAACAGACGATTTTTAGTTTGTATATGAGCATTGTTTTTAAAACTGAACACAATGCCTTCTCTCAAACATGATCGGGAATACGTTCGTTGGGTCCACGTGTGTGTCAAGCCGGGCCATAATTGAACAAATCCGATATTGCGTAACACGACTTATAGATAGAAAAGTTATTTTGAAAGTCTCTTACGCTTTGGACATAGTCTGTCGCAATTGAGAACGCATTCATGGTTACTATTCTCCGTATATTCATCGGAACATCTGGCGACACATACGTTATTCTGTCTGAGCATATTCTCTGAATGGTAAACAACAGAAAATTGAAGGGTACACATAATGCAATACGTAAATATTTGAGCTCATTAAGCATGTTTCTGAAGAAAATGCATCTACATTATAGGGCCTCACGATGCCGAATGACCCTAATTCGTTCATTTAAGTCGCTCATTTGATCTAGTTTTAAAGATTCCCACTAAGCACTGAAAGACCTCTCTAAATAATTTCTCTGGACGGCCAAAATAGAATTTTAGACTCTCAAGTGATGTCTCTAATAAGTCTTTCTTGAAGAGGCGCTATTCAAACAAGTGATCAAAATTATAATTGCAATCTTATATTTAAACTATTAGTCATGAATTTATGCGCTCACTTTCGATGGACGATGATGAATGCTGATGATGATAATGAAAATTATACACGCGCAGGTTGGATGCACGTTCGCATGCATTACATTGTATTAATGCCAAACTGATAATAAATCAAGATGAAGGCGATGAAACTAAGAACTTTGGCTAAGATCAACTGTTTTCTGTACCATATTCTTAATCTCCTCCAGCATTCATTTATTCGTTCGTTCATTTACTCTGAGTATTTATGTAGCGTCTGTCCAGGAAAGCTACTCAGAATTCACTCCAGCAGTTACTGCAGTTGAGCGACTTCCCTGCATGCTTATCGGGTACTCCTCCAAAGAATGCCAAGGCATCCAACCAGCTGCATGAATGCACGTAATTGTGAACGACGTTAAGAACAAACTCCTACTCCCATTGTGATGACTGGTTGACAAGGTTTGTCTTCTGGCACTTCAACGGCATTGCACCGAAGTCACCATTTACCCTTTCCTGCTTTTGGAAGTGACTGCGGAAGTGACTGAGAATTCTATTGTGAGGAACAAAATAAAATGTACCCTACCATTCGTCAAATGTCGCTCTATTGAAATTCTTTACGACTGTTATATCACCTGGGCATTCTGCAACACATCTGGTTCCATGAACGTATCTGACAGGCGGTACTTCCCATTCCTCAGTTCTGTTGTTGAGCTTGGGTTCGTTGCATTTGTCAACACATCGACCATTGTTTTCGAAATGTCGACAGGCCTGTCAATTTAGGCATTAAATAGAATTATTTAGCTTTAACCAAATTTACCGTTGACTGAAGGATGGGAACTGCAGTACATGCAGTTTCAAAGTCAAATATACATTGAATTCAGCAAAGGTCAGGAATGCCTTCACGTTAGATGACGTCTATTTTTATCAGTATACAATTATCTAAAGTAAAATAGATGGTAGAGATTAGATGGACGCGTCTAACGTTCCTTTTCCATAACTGTTTAACATTTTCCTAGATCATGTCTTTTCTAACTTTCAATCTCGGTCCCCTAAAATACACGAATTGATTCTTGTCTACGGGGTGTCTGAGATTCGTTATTGTGAACTGAAATGCTCTCGTTCAGTTATATTACTGTAGTTTGAGTGGGTATGATAAAGTAATTGAAAAGTATATTAAAATAAGTACCACACAATGTGACTCGTCAATCCCTGTACATCCACCGATGCACTCTCTGCTGCAGTATTCTCTAATCTGAGAACATCGTCCACCACTTTTGCGGCAAGGCCGCACTGTTAACAGCGAAACAAAAAAGCACACATAAACTGTACAAAAAATCGTACGCTTGTGTTTAGAACCCTGAGCAGGAGTCAACAGAGACGAAATTCCACGAAGACTCGCTATTGTTCTGTGCGAAGGCTGGTTGGATCACACCAGGCACAACAAGCTTTGACATCTATGGCTATTCGTATCTGACTTCAATGGAACCCGAATATTTTCTTGTCTTTTGAGTGGTTGCTAAATAATGCGATTATTAGCTCACATGGCACAACCTAAGGCTTGAATATCAATCTCGGCTATAGCATCTTCATTTTAGCAAGACAGAGGGAGAGGAGGAGTACGTGCATCGGTGTGGAATGGTGCGATTGTTAGGCTCACGCAATACAAGATAATGCTTGAATATCGATCGTGGCTGCGGCATATATATTTGTAATAAGCATATTGAAACATAATAATAACATAAAACATAATAAGCATATTGGAAGTTCACCTGTTTTTTACCGCCTCCTTAAGACTTCTCTTTTTAACCGTGGCTGGACTGGGAGCACCTCTGAGTAGGTTTCTTGAAGAGGCGCTATATAAATTATCAAAATGAATGAATGAATGAATGAATGAATGAAACGGAGGTAGAGGACTACGTCCTGGATTGCTCACCTGCTTGACACATGTCTGGTCCCCTTCCCCAGCAGAAGCTACCACCGTCTACCATGCAGTTAGCGTGGCAGGATTCGGAACCTCATAAACACCACAAAGTAATCATCACTAACAACTCTGTATACACTAAACCTGAATTTATTTTCAGTTACTTGAATACCATAACAGTAAAAGTTATTGACAGTTTACAGACAGCAAGCGGTATGTCGTTAGTTGTGCAGCCCAGAGCATGATTTTTGTTTAAACAGTTTGGGCTAAGTATGCAAGAACTGAGGAACATAAGTAGACAACTTCTTCAGAATAAGATCAATATTCTTAATGATACTTAATTCAGGCTACCATAAAGCTATCGATGGCTTATAAGCCGAAACAGACCATGAGCACCATTTGGGGTTTAGGGAGAGCATCGAGAAGAGCATGGCTCCGGGTACACTAACTTAGAACAGTGGAGGATGTGATTAGTAAGAGGAAAACATCGACATACAAAAGCAAAAACTGAGAAGTCGCTCTGTAAGAGCTTGGATTAAATGCTCAGATTGTAAGACTTATTTTGAGTGGCATTCATAACTAGGCAAAATAATTAATGCTGAAACTGCAGAGCTTAAGAAAATGAATGCTAATACGTAGCTGTAGAATATAAACGACACATGTCAAACAGAAAATATCAAGCGCCAATACAGTTATACTGTTCGAACTTTACTCTTTCAAACTTTACTTTTTTAAACTAGCCTTAAATATTCTTTACTGTTTCAGAGTATCCATTTTGGATTAATCTTCTACACTTATCACCCACAGGCTTTCTACTTTATATTAAAGTCTCTTCTTTTAAGGAATTCCTACCCTATTCCGTCCAATCCTCCGCCTTTCAAGCGTTCTCGTGCTCAACAAAATCCCGCGGCATATCTGGACAACCCTTCTAACATGACGCAGCGCTGGTGAATAGGTTGGTGCACTGCGCTTAGCTTTAGAGTAGTGCTTTATAAATATGGAGTTATGATTGAGATTTATAATTGCATAGTCTCACTGTTAGCACACTCACACGTTCTGTTCTCGATTAAGAGGGCAACGCCTCTTCTGCCGTCTATGATGTAATTCCAGTCAATCGTTGACCCGCCAAAACACAACTGTCTGTTGTTTTTGAATAAAACGTCCCCTCTCATGACCTCTGCCGCCCATGAAATAAAAGCAAAGCAAGGCAAAACTTGTACTTAGGAGCCCGATTCATTTCCATTTATATCCTATGAATGAAGCTTCAGTATGATGTTACAATGTTGGACATTGCAAATTAATGACAGAAATATTAATAACAGAATTAGGCTACATGTATATAATAACAGAATAGAACAGGCTGAGTGGGAGGCATAGTGACTACTGGAGTGAACTCAGAGTAGTGTTCCTGGAGATGCGCTACATAAATACTCTGAGTGAATGAATTGAATGAATGAATGAATGAACGAACGAACGAACGAATGAATATTGGAAGAAATAAAGGAAATGGTACAGAAAACAGCCTCAAGTAAAACGACAACGATTAGGAACTGAGATGACAGAACAATGGGACCGTCTCAGATGAGAAAGAACAATCGGCGAATATTCGAGTTGACGAGTTCGTAATCGTAATCGTAATCATTGGTACGAATTTAAAACAAGTGCTTGCATAATAATAAATAGGTTATGTTGAAAAGAACGTTTACGAAGAACTCGGCTTTTACAAGCTCTTTATGACGAAATTCCTATAGGCCTATTACGTATGTCGCTTCAGTGGACAGCGCTCAAAGACAGACTACGCCTAAAATTAGATCATAGAGCGACTCGTAATACGCAATAATAAGATTGAGTTTAATTAACTTTGAGCTAATTTTCATGTTGAGAGACAGAAAGAGAGCGTAAGAAAAAACGAGGAACATCAAAATAGAAGCAAAACTTGTACTTAGGCGTGGATTCATTTCCGTTTATATCCCTATTTTAGATTACTGACTGTTACTTAGAAATTGAATTACTTTAGGAATGACGTTATCGCAAGCGAACTATTAAAAGCATTCTCGTTCTATAATCTATTGCAAGTCAGTGTTTTTTAAACCAAATTTTAACTGCCGCTAACATTTAGTATTCGACTTCGTAGCGTCTGTGCACTCCGCGGCCCTATGTTACCAAGTGGGGTCAAATATCCTCTGCCCCCTACAAATAAACGAAAATATCTCATAAATGACTTACCTACTAACGATGTCAGTTGTAATTCTTTAAGCCCAACTGAATTGTCTCCTGTTTTGCTGTTGGACGACACGTACAAACTGAAGTTCCTTTGAATTCCGTTTTCCGTCGACGAAAACAATTTCCGACCGCGGATCACCCTCAGTCCATTTAACCGGATCCGGTCTACATAGTTCCCGTAGATCAGTACATATCCATTGACCTCGCGTATCGTCTGCAGAAAGCTGAAGTCGAGCTGTGCTTCGGAACGTCTGGATAAGACGATTTCAAGATTGTCGCATACTATGACTGTGACGAACGTCAATTTATATGATATGTGTTTAAACGAATGGTTAGCGCAACATAAATGTGGCCACGCACACAGAGTAATTAACATATTATCGCATCTCATTAATTCTATTAATAGAGCACCAATCCTGAACTAGCGCGGTAGATTTCTGTGTGCGCCTGACAGAATGGAGGTTTCTCATTGGTCAGAAATGCCCGGGAATATTTGGCACCAAGTGAACTGTCTATAAAACAGCGAGGCCTGGCCTGCTACGCGCCTTTTCTGTGTGGATGCCGTCGCAGTGGGACGTGCTGCCTTTTCTGTGTTGTTTTCGTCGCTGTTGGACGTGTTGGTGAAGTTTAATCGTTCAATGCGCTGATCTGGGTCTGAAACGATTATTTGACAAATCGAAGTTGTACGATTGATCGGGAGATAATCGTAACTCATCGAACCTTTTGGTATTGAAGGTTGAGTATCGATTCCAGTTGTTTTGAAGGCATTTTGGTATCGATCGGTGGATTGATATTTTTATGTGGCCATATGTAAGAGATATATACAGGCTAATACAGCCCTAGTTTTAAGATCATTTCGTTGATAGTACAAAGTGTAGACATTTGTATAGCGTGCTTAGTTAGACCATATTAAGTCGATTATATAAGAAATTGAGATAGGATCGAACTGGATTTTAATTAGAATAACTGGCAATTGGTAAATATCGCTAGTTGTGAATCGATAATTGTGAACTTTGTCAAGATCGGTGATTAGACCCGATAAACTGTCAGTTAATCTACGGACATTGAATTTCGGATATGTACAGACATTAATTTGCATCTTTCATTTCTTTTAATAAATAAATTTACTTGGAATTAAAAATCATTATGTCTGACAAAGTGGTGGCCGCTTTAGTCGAGGAAATGTCCGAGATGACGGCGCTAATGAGAAACTTTATTTCCCGCCAAGAACAGGTAGAAACCGGTATGGCACAGTTAGCGCGGGAAGTTGGTCGTTTAGGCGGGAACTTTCCCGCCGAAAATACTGTTGTAAAGGCAGAAGGACCTTTAACACACGCAGACATATGTCAGGAAATATCCTTGGTACCAGAAAATTATATAGTGCTCGACACAAGTGATGTAGAGGAAAGAGTAAAGTCCCCCACTGCTCAGGGTTCAAATCCCGCACGTTTGGTCCAGCCAGCCAAAGCCTTACAACAGGGCGCGCGCTCGCTAGAGGGCGATGATAGGAACGCTACACGTGGTACCAGAATCGGAGTGTTAATGGCTGAATTGGAAAAACGGGCGGAAGTAGAACCGGAAGTGGATTTAGATAGAAGATTTACTCGACCAATGGACTTAATGGACTTGGGTGAGTCTGAGTTAGAAGTGAGTGATGTTGGTCAACAGGACAATGAAATAGACGAAATGAGTGAAGTTAGTGATCAGGAAATTACATTTAAACATCCTTGGAAAAAGAATATGCTTGAACAACAGGAGATGTTTATTGATAAATGTTATGAAACACAGACTAATGTTAAGTGTCTAGTTTCAGATACTGGTCGAGATATGAGACAACCGCAGACTACACAGCAGATGAGCGATAGTGTTCGTCATCCGACTCGCGCTTGGTACGCTGCCCTCGACGAAAGTGCACGTCCCAGTCTCACGAGTTCTGCGTCGCTGTCTTCGGTTCCTTTCACCTACGGAAAACAAAGCGCTGGTATACCAACACATTCAAGTGCAACGCCTTTCAATCAACCTTCGATCTGGGCGGTGCCTGGGTCATTTCAGGAACGTCGTCCGGTTGCAATCAGTCGTGGGCACCTGAGTTCCGGTTACCTACCAACGGTGATGTCGATTCCGACTTCGTTTGGAGCAACGACAACAATGGAAACGTGGAGCCGTGAAATCTACAGAAAGCCATGCCAAGAAGTTCCAGGGCAAGTCGGGAAGGGAAGGACTGAAGGACGTCCTTTGCTCTTGCCGACGACTACAGAACTCGTCACGTTGAACCCAGCGCCGAAGGTTACAACTTCCGTCGCCACTCAAACGGTGATGGTTGCCGAAGGTCAACTTGGGTCGACCGTAGAACCACAACCAGGTCCGAATGTGAAGTCAACAGAAGAGAAAGGACAGTTGGAGAAGTTGTCGGACAACCAAACCATGCTGTCTTCACTGCGTTCCAGTAGACAATGGATTAAAATTGGTACGTTCAATGGAAAAACTGCAGTCCAAGCTTTTGTCCGAAAATTCGAGGTGTGCGCAAAACACAATGGATGGACGGAAGAAGAAAAACTTCATCAGCTGATGTGTGCGTTGGTGGAACCGGCCAATCAACTGCTATGGGAGTTTGACTCAGCCAATGTGATGACGTCAGACGACCTGATTCAGAAACTAAAGTCGAGGTACGGTGGAACAGATCAAACCACATTGTACCAAACGCAATTAAACACCAGACGACAGAGAGAAGGTGAGGAACTTGGTTCATTAGTGCAAGATATTAGACGGTTAATGATCCTTGCTTTTCCTGGACCGACAACGAGCCACAGTGAAGCCATAGCAATTCGAGCATTTATTGACGCTCTCCGAGACAAAGAATTGGCAATGAAAGTTCGTGAGCGTGAAGCGGAAACGTTGGACAAAGCATACAACCTAGCCATGAGGTTCGAGGGTTATCAGAAAGCCGAACGACGAGATTCTGATCAATCCGACCGTCGACCTATGCGAGCTAAGACGGTGCGAGAAGATGATGTACATTTGGAGAAAATACGACAAATCGTCCGAGACGAGCTGGAATCACAGCGACGACAGATGGCGAGTCGGGAGAAACGGTTGGATAGAGGAGAACAATGGGAGACGAGACCAAAAGAACAACCGATGGCAACCGCCTCCACAACCAGGAGACAGTGGGAAAGAACCCGTGGTCGACCAGAAACCGCTGAGGAAAGTCAACCGCCAAATCAGGTGAGAAGAAAGTCGCCTAGAACCTGTTTCGGCTGTGGCCAGTCCGACCATCTGGTGAGAGACTGTCCTGGTCCGGTTTCGACACAACTTGGTCCAGCTTCCAGTGAGGAACCGCCAGTAGCTGTCCGCTCGAACCATGTACAGGGTAGCAGCAACGCTTACCTGTCGGTGAAAGTCAATGGTAAAGCGACGTTTGCCTTGATTGACACAGGATGCGAACTGTCGTTAGTTCCGAGCTCCCTGGTGAAGAAAGCAGATGTTAAACGTTCCAGACAACTGTTGCAAGCTGCAAATGAAACTGAGATCCGGGTTATCGGTGAAACGAAGCTAACCGTGGAAATCGATGGACTTCAGTTCGATGCACACTGCTTGGTGACAGAACAGATTTCAGAACTGATCCTGGGCCTGTCCTGGCTTGAAAGTCAGCAAGTCCAGTGGAACTTTGGTAAGAAGACAATCACGATCAATGGGCATGAAGTCGGCATTCATTGTCGAGCAGCACCTTCAATGTGTCGCAAAGTGGCGTTGGCACATGACGTGCAAGTGCCAGCGTTAAGCGAAATGAACGTTGAAGCATACGCCATCCTAGCGAAATTGGGTGATGTCTGTGGAAGAAGTTGGGCGACTCAACCTCAACTGCTCGACTCCGGAGTGCTGGTGGCTGGGACTCTGCTGCCAGAACGCGCTATCGACTTACCTCTGAGAATTTTGAATCCGACAACTAGTGCAGTAAGACTAAAGAAAGGACTCCAATGTGCAACCGAAATCGTCACAGTCTACGGCGAAAATTCTAACGATGGCCAGGTGTCCAGCTGCGGCCAAGTTATAGAGAATCGCTCGGAGCCTTCTAACGAAGAAGTCGAAAAAGTGTTGTCGCCATTATGGACTGATGTAGCAGAGGATGTTACGCCAGAAGCACGGTTGCAGCTTAAGCAAATAGTGTTGCAACACCGTAAAGCATTCTCGTTGCATGAATGGGACTATGGCTACACGGATATTTTGCAGCACAAGATTGACACTGGAGGAGAACGACCAGTTCGACAAACCTTACGTCGTCAACCACTGGCTTTACTTCCAATGATAGACGAACAGGTGGACCAAATGCTCGGGCTGAAGTTGATCGAGCCGTCGACATCAGAATGGGCCAGTAATGTGGTCATCGTGAAGAAGAAAGATGGGACACCTCGGTTCTGCGTGGATTATCGAGCTGTCAACACCAAAACTCGACCTGACGCATTCCCGCTTCCACTCATCAGTGAGAGTTTGGATTCGCTCGCAGGTGCAACATGGTTCAGTACATTTGACCTTCGTGCAGGTTACCACCAGCTGGCAGTTGATCCGCAAGACAGACATAAGACAGGTTTTCTTACGAGAAGAGGTAGCTTTCAATTCCGAGTCTTACCGTTTGGTTTAAGCAACTCACCTGCAAGCTTTTCACGAATGATGAGTCTTGTGATGGCAGGTTTAAATTTTGAAATTTGCCTGGTGTACCTGGACGATATAATAGTGTTTGCCGCCGACTGGAAGTCTCACTTGGAACGAATCGCACGAGTGTTGGAGAGACTGGGCGAAGCTGGACTGAAATTGAAGCCCAGCAAATGTCATCTCTTCAGACGCCAGGTGTTATTTCTCGGACATGTGGTAAGTGGTCAAGGAGTTGGAACTGATCCAGAAAAGATTCGAGTGGTGGAAGAATGGCCTACGCCAAAGTCACTGAAAGAAGCACGTTCCTTCATTGGACTTTGTTCGTACTACCGCAAATTTGTTCCGGGTTTTGCGAAGGTTGCGCGACCTTTACACTCGCTGGCTCAAAAAGGTATCCGGTTCGAATGGACTCAAGACTGTGAGAACGCTTTCTGTGAGCTGAAGTTACGGTTAACGGAAGCACCGATTCTGGCTCTCCCGAACGATGTTGACCAATATGTGCTAGACACTGATGCATCCGCAGACGCAATTGGAGCCGTTCTGTCTCAACGACAACAAGGGCGAGAACGTGTAATCTGCTATGGAAGTAGAGTCTGCTCCGAAGCCGAAAGAAACTACGATGTGACAAAAAGGGAACTTTTAGCAGTAGTACACTTTTTGAAGACTTACCGTCAGTACCTGCTAGGTCGAAAGTTCATCCTTCGAACGGATCACTCGGCCTTGCAATGGCTCCGAAGAACGCCGCTTCCGATCGGGCAGCAGGCCAGATGGCTCACTGTTATAGAAGAGTTTAGCTTCGAGATACAGCACCGAGCAGGAGCTTCGCATGGCAATGCAGACGCAATGTCAAGATGGCCACATCGGATTGATGCGGTACGCGTGTTGACCGAACCGACGCTTCAATCATCCGATCTACCAACCGGCTGGGAAACCGATGACATACGAGAGGAGCAACGGAACGATCCGGAACTTGGCTGGATTGTGATGAAACGGTTGGAGTCAGCAGAACCGCCAACTATGGAGATGCTGCGATCACAAAGTCGAACAATCAAGACCTTGGTGGCACAATGGCCTCAATTGTCTTTGCAAAATGAGATCCTGATGCGAGAATGGTTGCATCCAGAAACAGGTCGGACGAAGTGGTTCCAGATTGTCATGCCACCACAACGTCGGGACAGATTGATTGAACTGGCACACGAAGGAATGTCAGGCGGGCATTTGGGATGCCGGAAGACCATGGCACAAGTCCAACGCCGGGCTTATTGGCCAAGTTGGCGAGATGATGTGCGACGAGTTCTTAAGAAGTGTGACGCTTGTGCTCGCTACTGGAGAGGAAAGCCGCCGAGACAAGGAATACTTCAGAACTTGACAGTGGGAAACCCACTAGAGTGTATCGGAATCGATATAACGGGGCCACATCCGTTATCTAACTCTGGTTATCGATACATCTTAACAGTCGTGGACCATTTTTCCAGATGGGCCGAAGCCTATCCGATCCGGAATCAGACAGCAACTACAGTCGCTCGGGTGCTGGTGAAGGAATTCATCTCTCGATTCGGGTGCCCGCGACAGATTGTTACCGATCAGGGCGCGTGCTTCGAGTCCGCTCTGTTTCGCGATCTCTGCCAGCGACTCCGCATCGACAAGACGAGAACGACGCCGTATAAACCGAGTAGTAACGGTGCGGTGGAACGCTTTCACCGCACACTCAACTCGATGCTGGGCAAAGTGGTCTCTCAACGTCAACGTGATTGGGACGTGCACTTACCCTATGTTCTTGCGGCGTACCGAGCAAGCGAGAACGAGAGCACAGGATTCACGCCGAATCGCCTGTTTCTCTCTCGTGAAACCTGTCTGCCTATTGATCTTGTTTTAGGAGATAGTCAAGTCTTACCTGCTAGTTTGTCTGTTGATGATTTTGTTTATGAACAGGTTTCCAGGATGCAAGAAGACTTTACAATTGCTAGAAAATTTATGCAGCGCCAAGCAACGCAACGTGCTTTTCGCTATGATATGAGAGTTAAACCGGTGGAGTTTGAACCTGGTAGTTTGGTATGGTATTTCTATCCAAGGACCAGAGTCGGATTGAAAGAGAAATGGACCCGATGGTACACTGGTCCGTACCAAGTCAAAGAAAGGTTAAGTCCGGTTTTGTATAAAATACAAAAATCACCACGGGCACAGCCGAAAATTGTGTATGTTGATAAGTTGAAGAAGTATGAAGGTGAGGGTTATCTTGAACTGCGAGAAGAAGAAACCGAGTTCGAATCCGAGGGGAGTGATTCTGAGGGTGATGTAAATAAACGCATTCAGCGGCCGAAGCGAAATACCGTGAAGCCAGCTAGATATAGAGATTGAGATTGTGGACTCCATTTATTCATTGATTGTGGTTTACTTAATTCAATTTCATTGTGTAGTAGTTGTTTTGGTGTGTGTCTTAGATGATTAAGACCTTAAACTGTGAGTATGTGGGTTGTTCCACCATTAGCAATTACTGAAGGATGGATCCTATAACCGGAACCAGTTTAGTAACGATTGAGAGACTAGGTAGAGGAGTCTACTAGTAATGTATAATTCTTCTAATGTTTTTGTTGCTGCTGAATGAACATTGCTGACTTGAGAACTTTGCTTTAAGTAAAATTTTCAATGTTTGAAAATTTTCTCTAAGGGGGTGGAGGGTGTGACGAACGTCAATTTATATGATATGTGTTTAAACGAATGGTTAGCGCAACATAAATGTGGCCACGCACACAGAGTAATTAACATATTATCGCATCTCATTAATTCTATTAATAGAGCACCAATCCTGAACTAGCGCGGTAGATTTCTGTGTGCGCCTGACAGAATGGAGGTTTCTCATTGGTCAGAAATGCCCGGGAATATTTGGCACCAAGTGAACTGTCTATAAAACAGCGAGGCCTGGCCTGCTACGCGCCTTTTCTGTGTGGATGCCGTCGCAGTGGGACGTGCTGCCTTTTCTGTGTTGTTTTCGTCGCTGTTGGACGTGTTGGTGAAGTTTAATCGTTCAATGCGCTGATCTGGGTCTGAAACGATTATTTGACAAATCGAAGTTGTACGATTGATCGGGAGATAATCGTAACTCATCGAACCTTTTGGTATTGAAGGTTGAGTATCGATTCCAGTTGTTTTGAAGGCATTTTGGTATCGATCGGTGGATTGATATTTTTATGTGGCCATATGTAAGAGATATATACAGGCTAATACAGCCCTAGTTTTAAGATCATTTCGTTGATAGTACAAAGTGTAGACATTTGTATAGCGTGCTTAGTTAGACCATATTAAGTCGATTATATAAGAAATTGAGATAGGATCGAACTGGATTTTAATTAGAATAACTGGCAATTGGTAAATATCGCTAGTTGTGAATCGATAATTGTGAACTTTGTCAAGATCGGTGATTAGACCCGATAAACTGTCAGTTAATCTACGGACATTGAATTTCGGATCTGTACAGACATTAATTTGCATCTTTCATTTCTTTTAATAAATAAATTTACTTGGAATTAAAAATCATTATGTCTGACAAAGTGGTGGCCGCTTTAGTCGAGGAAATGTCCGAGATGACGGCGCTAATGAGAAACTTTATTTCCCGCCAAGAACAGGTAGAAACCGGTATGGCACAGTTAGCGCGGGAAGTTGGTCGTTTAGGCGGGAACTTTCCCGCCGAAAATACTGTTGTAAAGGCAGAAGGACCTTTAACACACGCAGACATATGTCAGGAAATATCCTTGGTACCAGAAAATTATATAGTGCTCGACACAAGTGATGTAGAGGAAAGAGTAAAGTCCCCCACTGCTCAGGGTTCAAATCCCGCACGTTTGGTCCAGCCAGCCAAAGCCTTACAACAGGGCGCGCGCTCGCTAGAGGGCGATGATAGGAACGCTACATGACACAGTTTTCATACATCTTTCGATAGCCTTCGTAATTTATGGTATGGCGCATGTTCGGAATACCAAGTTCTGTTCCATCACATTCTGCAAAGAACACTTTTTAAAGAATATAGCACACACAGACATACATGCGCGTCCGCAGGAAATTTTCTAGGGGGCAAATTTTTCTGGGGGGGCTTTTTCTAGGGAGAGCAAAATGACATTTTTGTATAAAATAGCTTTTCTTGAACACAGAACACGTGATAACTTTTAAAATAATGGTCAAGGACTTACATAAGTAATTAAGTGTTTTTGCATTTAAAATCGTGTTGGGACTTTTGTGATAATCATAGTAATCCAATGACCTAAAAATGTAAAGCATTTCTAAATTTCGAGGCAGTTTAAAATGAAAAGTCAAACTTTGACAAAATAGCAATATGAACTTGAAGATAAAAGTCAATAGTTGTAACAGAATGAAGCGATTACGAATAACAATGATATATCAAGATATCTGGGGCATAATAGGCCTATATTGTTTGAGTAGGACAGGTCGTGAGCTGTTTCAAACAAACCTCCGAACCTTCTTTGCAACATCGGGCTTATTATTTCTATTTTATAGCCGTTGAGTGTTTTTCAGAGCTGTGAGCCCACAGCTGTAAGAGTCAATCTTTAGAATCATCAATATCCAACGCCAACTTTTTTGGTATTCGCGAAGGTTATTATTCCAAATATTTATCTGTTATGTTCCTATTCCGGTGTATTGTTTTTTAATGCAGGCGTTTATTGCAACAGCCGAAGATAATCACATGTGTCCAATGTTGCTTTTCGTGGAGCCATTCCCTGATGTTTCACAGCATAGTTCACTGCATTGTGCATGCAGCGCTTAGAGAGCTTTGCGAAACAGACAGGCTCAGGAGGAGCAGTGGCTGCCATTCTTAGGAACTTAACTTCAGGATTGTTTGCCATCCTCCACCTCCCCCATCATCATCATCGTCGTCGTCGTCTTCACCATCTTCACCAAATTTTGGCTTTTGTTGCACTTGGCAGTCGGCTACCAACGCTTGCTTCCCCCCCCCCACAACATCATGTTTCTAACGTTTTTTTTCATGGCTCGTCGTTTTTTTTAACCTTGGCAGCATTTCGGTGTTGGTCGTTGAGCAGCTCACGACCAATTGAGCGAAAAACGGCCTTAAAAAGAAGACCACCCCATGAGCCAGTTATCAGCTGCAACTGGAAAGTACAAAGGTTATAAACAGAGACTAACTGTACCACAGAAGACAGTTTCGATGAACAGGAACCCATGCTCACCGCCATAAAGATACACAAAGGGAAACCGAGATAAACGACCGCACCAATAAATGCAATTGGTGTATCCTAGCAATACTGAAGAACGTTAAATATACACACATAACCAAACGAGCCCGATAAGCCAGACTCAGTTGTTAACCCAGTTTATACATGTGCAATGTACATATGTACCCATATACATATATACATATAAGCACATATACATATATACATATAAGCACATATACATATACACATATATACATACATGCATGCATATATATGCATATATTTAGGCCACCATAAACCCAAGTACGGTGACTACATACGAATTCACGCAAAGCTGCGCTGTGTCTCATTTTATTGCTGCTGAACGACCGACAGCGAAGTGCTGCCATCTTTAAACATATCTTCTTATACGAATTAAGAACCGCGTTGCTTCTTCTTCTACTTATAACCCTTACCTACATATGAGCTTACCATGAAAACTACTCCCCTATATTGCTTTTTCCTACACAATGGACAATATTTTCTCATCCATTGATATTGGAAGAGCGTGCCTCTCATTACATATCAATCTTACTTTAGTGTCAAACGTACAATAATATATGTAACAATCATACATACTTGCATGTATATATATACACATACATGTATTCATAGTTGCATACATACATACTTACACACACATATATATATATACATGCATAGTACATACATACAAACTTATATATAGCCTACTTATACTTACAATAACAGAAGCGTGACCATGCGCGCGTTACAAATTTTAATTAATTAATAATAATAATAATAATACATCCCAAATGCACGCATACAGACTTTACATGCATACATACGTACGTACAAATAATAAACCATACAGAATTACAGATGCCCCAGGATGTCGTGCAGACTGGAATAGCCTGGAATAGCCTGGAATAGCCTGCCAAGAGCTCGCCAAAGAAGATAGGTGATGTCCGTAGTGGACCATGGAAGTCACCCAGAAGTCCCTGACGTACCGTTTGCTTCTTTGTATCCGTCACATTCTAGTTGCAGATGGTGTATGAGTGAGGGCTCAGTAGTTACACGTATGAAACATGATATTTTGTAACAAGAGATGTGCTATTTAGCAGTTTTCGAGAATAAATTTCGCTGCCACAATTCCTCTAACGTGGTTTCTTTGAAATCACCATCGCCCTTACAGCCCCATAACCAGCAGCGCTAACATCAAGGAGATTTATACAAATTTAATGCCTAGATACTGATAACGATGATGATGATGATGATGATGATGATGATGATGATGATGATGATGATGATGATGATGATGATGATGATGATGATGATGATGATGATGATGATGATGATGATGATGATGATGATGATGATGATGATGATGATGATGATGATGATGATGATGATGATGATGATGATGATGATGATGATGATGATGATGATGATGATGATGATGATGATGATGATGATGATGATGATGATGATGAAAATTATGACGGTGGTGGTGACGATGACGACGACGATCGTGGTGCTGACGATACACAATAATCGCTGCCATCTCTGTCGTCAAAATCATCTACGTCATCATGTCATAATCGTCATCATCAGTTATCATGATATTCATATTGCGCCTAAATAGAATCCCACGATGACAAAATCACCACCATCATCATTCACATCAACATCATCTTCATTTTACCTTTTTCATGAGCTTCCATTAATCCGACGCAAACGTTTATAAGAGACAATTCCAGCGACCAGAATAACAGAATCCAGAAACTGGAATGCACCCAAAGACCTCCGCCCATTGTCAAACCACGCAGATATCTTGGATCACCAGGTAATCCTACTCCTTTGGCAAACTAATTTAATGTTTTCCAATCTATTATAATGAGTAAAATGTTCGCATGTAGGCCAATCACTTTTTGACAATTTAGCAACGAGCTGCATTGGTATCCCTGTCACGTCGTTAAAGTGCTATGTCACAGTTTCGTTGCTCGTTTTAGGTAGAGCCTAATTCTGTTCCTTAGCACCTTTGTCACTGTGGTGGCAACTGCTAGCGCATTGTTAGCTGCGCCCGAATTGCCTTCTCTTGTCTTGCCTCAGGAATCAGACTCGTTAATGCGTTTAGCTTCACCGCGGACCCTACTCTGAACGACTTCGTGAGTTCAGCAGTCGCTGCACGCTGTAATTCCTGTTACTGCATTATGGCGCTCATACACGCACGTAGATTGGCACTGAATCCTTTTCGTTTGACATGTTCTGATCAGCTACAGACTACAGAGCCACTGAACTGAATGTTACTGTTGCGCTTTGATGTGTAACTGGTGACCGTTTCATTTTGCTCGTGATGTTGGACTCTTATGTCGATTCAGATTCTCATTCGCGTTTGGCTTCTGCCTGGATGAACTGCGCGACATACTGGTCTGCTTTAGTCGGCCCAAAAGAAATGAAAATTAACCCTAATTGTGTGCATATAACAAACCATATAGCCAAAGTAAATAAAAAAAGTTAAGCAAAATTAATTGCTTGCACCAATTTCTTTAGTCGAAGACAAGTTTCTGTTAAGGCTGAACCACTGATTCTGACCTATAGCTTTGCTTCATCTCCTAATATATTTGCGACGTCGGCGATGCAGGCGGATGTGAAGATTTCACTTTAGATGACGTTAACTTAGCCTATTGATTAATTTACCTTTTAGGTCAATGTCTAATCCAAGACCTAGTCTGTAGGTGCAAAGTTTGATCCGGATTTGAATATGATAATAATAATTATTATCATTATATTCTTTTTATTTCAAACCGACAGACGTAGTAAGATTACATTGAAACATGAAAGTACAATCAATATCTTAATTAAACACACGGTTTGGCAGCCATACAGCATACAAGGCGCCGCCCTAGAGGGGGTTACGGGAGTCGATCCGCGTACCTTATGCTCTCCTGGCCATGAGTGATACCACTACTCTATCCCCTCCCCGCCACATACGGGGGACGATCGTCTAGCCCTCCCATCTGCCTCTGTAATGGAAGAGGACGACTGGGATATAAACAATTGAACAAATAATGGATCGTTACATAAACAACAAACAAGCATAGAATTTTCTAACATCAATGACTATGAATTTGTGGACTGACTGAAGACGTACAGTCATCGCTAGCATATGAATCACCAGGATCCCAACAGCTGCAACTAGGCGGAGTCGACCAGTTTATATTAATTATATCCCTGATAGCAATTCCATGGGCATGAGATGGGACCCATATAGGCTCTACACGGGACCCATATTGGAATTTGGGCCGCATCTGGGCCCCATGTGGGCATGCTTGCAGAGAGGACAACGGCAGGTGTGGATTCCAGACGTGCACAGGGACAAGATTTGAGATGAATAAAAGAGGAAGCAAGAGATGAACAGAAGAGCGGGAAATAATGAGATGAACAAATAAGGATGGAACACGCGAAAGGGGCAGGAACAGGAAGGAAATAAACGGGGTGAAAACTGGAGTCGATAAGCCTTTTGCACATTAGAATATAACTGTGTAAATAACATTAAAACGTTCATTTGAAAGAAATACTCAGAATCGGAAATGAAATTGCTACGTTAATTCAAACTGGCGACTGTATGAATATATATATATATATATATACATATATATATATACAGTAAAATCAATTCAAGCGAGCGACTGTATATATAATTATATATATTTGTAAAATCACCGTTAGCGTGCTAAACGTAAAGAAATGTCATTATGTCATGCCTCGTCACTTCCTTGTATATGCTGAATTGCGTTATGTTATCCAGTTTCGTAATATAATACAATGTTAGGAAATCACATGACTCGTCAACTTTGTCAGTTATGAAGGTATGTCATGCTGTTTACGCTGTGTTATATCGCATTCTGTTGTGCTAATCTAAGCTATCTTATGTGATGTTGTGTTTTGTTCTGTCTTGTTTTGGTATGTAATGCTATATTGCGTTGAAACCAGTTATTCCAGTTCCGATGACCTGCCATACGCTGAAACCAACGACAGAGATGCGATCTCCGAGGAAAAGCATCGGTTTATCTATAAGGCAGCATTCCCTGTCGTGCTGTGAATACTGAAATCCGACGCACAAGGGCCATCTGGTTGTGCACAGTTGGGCACAAGCGATCCTCGACCTGAGGCCCATGTAGCAGTCGTCAGGGTTGCTTGCAATCACCTTCATGTCGACATGTAGCAGCTGATAGTAGACTGGCCGATCAGAGGAGCATGTTCCGCTCACTGGGTTGTCTGCATTTCCTTCATCTCCCGGAGGTGAAGTTGCAGCCAGAGTTCCTTTAATTTTATGAACAATGTTTCATGACACGACAATTATGCAACAGTGATTTCTTTACGTAAGTATGCGTAAAGAAAGTAGATAAACCATAATATGCCGCTAAATAAATCTTGCAATTTCGAAGTATCTACATACCCATGCTTGCAATCAGATGGCAACATTTATATAACGCCTTTGTTATACTCACGGAAGTCAAGCTAAATGACTTTACTTGAGCGATTAAAATTGGTTTTCAGATGACAAGAGCGTTATTTTAATAGACCGTAAGACAATAAAAGGGTGATTCGGCAGGTCAGAACGAAATGCCACGACAAACCTTTGTTTTATGTTAGAGGTGGAATCACCCAGAATGAACAAATCACAGTCATGAGCGGAGCCGAAAGAACACGAGCCAAAGATCTCTCGCAGGTAGGCCTAAAGCTAGCAGGATATCTTGTGATATTGGCAAGAGCTACAGTTCAGTCCTTGAAGATGTCATTTCAGAAAAATGCTATCCATAATTTGTTAAATCATGAGTGATCATGTGTATCTCGGGTTAGTAATATTAATGATGATGATGCTGATGCTGATGCTGATGATGATGATGATGATGATGATGATGATGATGATGATGATGATGATGATGATGATGATGATGATGATGATGATGATGATGATGATGCTGATGATGATGATGATGATGATGATGATGATGATGATGATGATGATGATGATGATGATGATGATGATGATGATGATGATGATGATGATGATGATGATGATGATGATGATGATGATGATGATGATGATGATGATGATGATGATGATGATGATGATGCTGATGATGATGCTGATGATGATGATGATGATGATGATGATGATGATGATGATGATGATGATGATGATGATGATGATGATGATGATGATGATGATGATGATGATGATTATAATAAGAAGAAGAAGAAGAAGAAGAAAAAGAAGAAGGAGGAGGAACAGGAGGAGGAGGAGGAGAAGAAGATCTAAGAAAAGCATTAGCATGCAATATATTTACTAACCAGATGCAGTAAATCGACAGTACATCTTCTTGGCAGTGGATGACATCACATTTATCGAAGCAATCCATGATGCAGCTGAGCTGCAAACATCTGTCGGACAGGCTGCTACCTTGAAGTAAGGAAAGACCAGGGAATTTGCCGTATTAGTGTCGAACAACTGGAATGCCATTGAGGATGGATTTCTCCAGGTGGAGTCGTCATATGAAGGATCCGTCCAATTGACATCGACGGTGTCTTGCTTGCACTTCCAAGATCGGTTGGTCACAAGACTTAGGTCTTTAGCATAGGCCATGAACATCGCTGCCTTACTCGTTGGCAACATAGCTATTGCGACAGTCGTGTAAGGAAGAGTCAGTGGGATCTGATAAAGAACCTGATAGACCGTTGCTCCGAGTGGTAGGCCGCTCAACGGGTTTCCGTCCGCGTACAGATCCACGTGACAACCGAATGCCCCGGTTATAAACAGCTCAATTTTGCCTGCATCAGCTAACAGAATAATGTATTATAAGGTTCTGCGATAAATTCAAGCATTTAAAGAGAATATCATGATTACTAGATGGGCTGCAATATCCACGCACTGCGCGGTTAACACTGTACACACCACAACGTAATTAACACATCCTTGTTTAACATAAATAAGAATAATGTTAAACTTGAGACATGTGATATCGTATGCCATGCCAACTTGATATTACACCTGGTCAATTAGCATCTGTTGTTGGTTTGTAGGAAATGCTAGACATAAATGCTAATGGTATGTCTAGTTATCATAGAGACTCTTCAGCTAAAGTTTAACTGTTCTAAACCTTAACTAATTAAATTTAAATTTGTATGATGACTTCAACATCGGTTTTGACGAAATTTCACACTAATACATGCAATAGTGTCTTCCAAAATTGCATCTTAATGTTGCCTTTATAAAACTTAAGAGTCTGACGTCAGAAAAAATTTTCGAGAATGTACAAGCACTACTTACCAATCTCATGCGTCCTATTTAGGGGCCATCCATATATTACGTACACAAAAATCCGGGAAAATTGGACCCCCTCCCCCCTGTTCGCAAGCGTACTTTCTTCCACCACCCCCCTGAGTACGTACGTTTGACGCAACCCCCCCCCCCGATGACCAGCTGCAGAAAGTGTCTCCAGGCAGCCTGTCTGCACTTTAGGCCAGATTATTGAAGGGCCAATATAGACAAATTATAGGTGTCGTTCACAGCACAGAATAACTGCTCATGGCTTTTATATAATGTAATAAAATGCCATGGGACGACTATAGGATAATATACAGAGTTATAAATAGGCTAATGTGGACGTCATAATTAGAAATTTATTTTGGGTACGTACACATTTTGTTACCCCCCTCCCCCCCGTTCGCACCCGTACGCAAAATCGCCAAAATCCGACCCCCCTCCCCCCCCCCTAAGTGCGTACGTAATATGTGGATGGCCCCTTACTTACCAGACGTGAAGAGAAAAACAAGGATGACTGCTGCAGAAATGTAAGTTGCCATCATTGACACCATTGACCACGAGATTAATTCGCTTCACTTCAATGTCTCGATCCTTTCTTCTGACTCTTCAAGAGACTGCGCTATGCAACTTTCTCTTACATTTAGCTATTGTGTTGATTATAATACATGAACTGTACGTGCCACTAATTTACTCAAATTCTTCGTACCATGTATGTACAGTATGGTAAGAAGTAGAAGCTCGACCACAAACACTTTAGCAGTTTATTTTGCTTACTCATACTCAGCTTTTATGTATTAACAGTCTATGACGTGTGAAACTTGAATCGATCACTGCCTATGAAGCGGAGAGTGGGCCCTATGCGATCAAAGATAAAGCAAAAGATTATGGACCAAAATTCCGTGCATTAAGAAATGTTTGGCTAGTGACAATAAGTAACCTGATTGGTCACATCAATTATTCTTGCATGCAGTAATTTTCGACCTGATTTTACAAGTTCATAGGACATCTTTCCACTCTAGAATCCAATTCCGTGAATCGATGCATGGCACGTGGATGTTTGATCATTATTCATGGTTACACTTCCCGACGCTTCATGTTCTGAGCGCAAGGGTCTTTCTGCGTTGTTTTCCTAATTGAGTGCCACTCCTCGTTGTATGCACTAGAGACACTTGATAATCGAAGGCTAATGCAAAATACAAATGACATTGATGTTAGAAGAGTGGAGAGATAATTGATCTGCTTGGAGACTCGCATAGAAGAACAAAAAACTAATGCGTTGGTACAAAAGCACGGTTTATAATCTATAAAAAACGCTCTTTATAGATTGTAAACCGTACTTTTCTATCTACGCATTACTTTTGCACAACTAAATAATAGAGAGAGAGAGAGAGAGAGAGAGAGAGAGAGAGAGAGAGAGAGAGAGAGAGAGAGAGACAGACAGACAGACAGACAGACAGACAGACAGACAGACAGACAGACAGAGAGACAGAGAGACAGAGAGAGACAGAGAGAGACAGAGAGAGACAGAGAGAAAGAGAGAGTGAGAGAGAGTATAAATGTATATTATGTATGTATGTATGTATGTATGTATGTATGTATGTATGTATGTATGTATGTATGTATGTATGTATGTATGTATGTATGTATGTATGTATGTATGTATGTATGTATGTATGTATGTATGTATGTATGTATGTATGCATGCATGCATGCATGCATGCATGCATGCATGCATGCATGTATCATAGAATATCTACATCGCCTTTCAGAACCATGTGGAAATATTCTTCACTTGATTATAATTATTATCTAACTGATGTGAAGTTCGGTCTTCAGGTACACTAAGAATACATCTTCGTATGCAGCATCGTTTAACATCCTATCCATAGGCACTGCGCTTTAGCCTGGTTCAACTAGTTTGACGACATCCATGCCTGTACTGCCAAAACAATGGCGTTCAACGTCAGGTGCATGAGATGTATGACAGGTCGAATACAGCTGAACAAGGACACTGATCAGCCACGTAGTGCATCAGAGAATTATATGTGACGTTTGTGGATTTCACGTTCCTGGTCTTCTGTTATTTCAGCAACTATCAGCTGTTGTACATTTTATCTCAGCTCAGATATAGACCACTTTTCCCTCAGCTTTTAGGTTATAGGATTCGCTGACCATCGACTATGAGCGAAATGGAAAAGTTCACTCGACACTAAGAGTATAAAACAACTCTTTCAGAGCAACACTTTTGACAGGCTCACAAAAGCGCTATATAAATGGTCCCACACATATATAATTAAGTGCATGAGAGAACGCTTCTTTAAAAAATTTCAGGTTGCAGATATATAGTAGGTGTTCTTCGAATGCATTTCGTTGATTGTTTGGCTAAACCCTAGTAAGGCACGATGCCGATGGCTCATGGCTGAAATACACTTCAAAGTAACGATGCTAAATGTTGATAGACTCAGTTGTTATAATAATAATAATCTTCGTTTAATTTTTTCAAACTGACAATGATTACAAATCAGTATGAACGGATGATCACATGTTATTACAGGAGTCGAATTTTAACTGTTTGTTAATTTGTTAACAGTATTTTTATTTTAATTGTTTGTACTTTATTATTTCTAAGTGCATATTTATTTAGCGCCTCTTCAAGAAAGCTAATCGGAAGTACTCGCGACCTCACAACAAAGCCACGATCAAAGAGAATGGCCGTCAACCGTTGGCGAGATAGAGGCATGTGAAGAAAGGAGAAGGTCATGTCGGAGATTTCATGGAGTCCTGTTTCTGAATGTGGGGTCGATCATGGGCAAAGTTTCCCTGTTGCGCAGTAGAAGTACGGGATAGTTGATGAAAATTAGACCAAATGAAGCTGTTGGAGTTCTTCTGAGAGATTGTGAGGACTGTAAAAAAAAATTCTGTTACCAATACCGCGTCTGAAATACTGTTAACCACCAGAGTGGCTAAATTTCAGTACGACTCAGTATTCGACGTCATTTCAAGATTCAAGACTTTCAACACGTTCATCCGTACCCGACTGTCGCTTTTTTCTGATCGACCAGTCTTCAGAACATTAGACTTTCGGTTGCTTTCCATGCGACATTGGATAATTCCTTGTGCACCAGAATTTTATACACTGAAACGATTGATTAGTTCTCTATCGAACATGCATTGTCAGCCTGTGCAAGCAATAATTATCGTAATTGGCCGTTGCTATTTCAACCAACATTGTGTTGTATGTTTGCTAACTTGAATTGGAAAATAAGGCTAACTCAAACATTTGACCATCAGAGACTCGAACCATATCTGACTATGACCATAACTATAATCATTCGTTTATTGCTTCCAGTACAAACAGCAGATAACCATAAACATTATATATATACAGATTTGTTTGGATAGGCCTACAACAGGAAGACCCTAAAGGAATCAAGGTCCCGTTTGCTAGGGTCGCCCATGTGCCATGATATAAATGTAGAAAGACAAATGATTATCCTAATAATTGGTTCAACTGGACAATGAAGTTAAGCAGAAGCAGAATGTTAAAGAAAGATAATAAACTTTAACTAGTAAAGCAAGAAATCGTATAGTAATTATTTATTTTGATCGACTAGGTGCACACGAATTGATTTTTAAATACTAACATAGTGGACAGTCTAAGAAAGTCGTGTGATAGACTATTCTAGACAAATTTAACTGAACACTTTTTAAGAGTTAGTGCGAGCAAAGAATAATCTATAGAATAGACTTTACCAAAATCCAAAACATTTACGACTTTATTAATAAATCACAAAACTTTCAAACAGACTATATACCGAAGTTTGCCCGTTTTGTCGTATAAAACTATATGACAAAATTCTATAACTACAGCGATATCTCTAAAGTCTGACTAACATTGTATGCAAACCTAAGAAAAGTTTGTCTTCAATTAAAGAAAACACATCCGCGTTTTGTCTCGCACATCAAAGCACAATAAACAAGCAATGCGCTTGCATATATAATTTAAACCAGAATAGTCAATCCATATTATTTAAACATAGGGTTACATTCATGCATCATCATCAGGTATAGCCTTCCAGACGCGCCAGCCAGAGACTTGCTGGCGATTTCCGGTACCGATGGCAGAAGAATCGAGAAGGCAGCATTCACGTTTTCCACCAAATGTGTATTGAAATCCGGCACATGTCGGCCATATGGTCGTACATTTCTGAGCGCAGGCGAACTGTGAGCGGAGTCCATCAGAGCACTCCGAAGCACCTGCTATCTTGACATCAGAGGCGATTAGCATGTAATGCGTTGCTGGTTTGGAGGGATATTTCACGGTCGTTGGAACCATCGGGGTTGTCAAAGGTTTCGTAATTTTAGCTAAAAAAAAGTGCGCATTGGATTAAAAATTCAACCAGTTCTAAATGTCAAATACAAGAAGTTTTTACCATGTAAACTGGCAGAAAATATGAATTGATAACCAAAACATTCAATCATATAACCCGCAAAGAATGTATGCTGTGGTTTTGTGTTGAGCTTTAAATGACATAAAATGACCGAGAAATAAGTGCAAAGAAGTGCTCATAATTCAATAATTTTCTTCATAAGGCATTATACTTTGACCAATGCATCCTAACCAGCGTCATCCCCTTCCCTCTCCTGGACTTTCAATTCTGCATCAACTATCAACCAAGCAACACACAACATATCATGCATAAATCCATACGTACAGACATGCATACAAAAATAATATATGCATGCATATATACATACGTATACATACATACTTACATATGTATGTATGTACACACATACAAACATTCATGTATGCATGCATGCCTGCATGCATGCATACATGCATACATACATACATACATACATGCATACATACATACATACATACATACATACATACATACATACATACATACATACATACATACATACATACATACATACATACATACATACATACATACATACATACATACATACATACATAGATACATACATACATACATACATACATACATTATAAGAAGTGTTGTGCCCTCGGGCGTTCTCGGTAGATAGTCAAAGCTTCGGAATTCATTGAAAACTTAAATTAAATTCACATGTTTCAGCTTGATTACCTTTCGTAGCTTGACTTCTCTCTGACTAATTAGATTTCTATCTGATTTCTCTAATGGACCCCAACTTCGATTATAATTTCACAGTTTCACAATTTCAAATATAAAATTTCAAAATTCCATACATACATACATTTCGCTTGAAACGACCTTCTATTGATGCTCTTATCATAAAAATTAAATGCATTGCGATCAGGGCGCTAACGAAGTAATTAGATTACATTTGATGCATGCAACATACATACAATATAATATAGTTCAAGACAACGAGCTTCATGCAGTAAACGAAAAAAAATCTCACCGGGGTTTGGTGTTCTGTAGTACATAGTCGTTGCCTTTATGTCCCTCGGCGGATATCCCGACGCAAACCATTTAACCGACGCGTTGCAGTTGTGGCACACTGGCATCGAATACCCCCAAACGGAATCATAGGCGGTACTGCTCGTAATGGCAGGGACATTGATCCAGGTTGAGTCGTCAAAATCAGGGTCCATCCAGTTGGAATCTGGAGTCGACCACATCCATCTCCACGTTTCGTCCGTGACCAGCTTCAGGTCGCTGGTAAACCCCGTGAAGAGGGCCGCATAGGTATTATGTGGAACCATCTGCACAGCCACCGTTGTGTAGTTTTCGGGGATTCTGACGACGTAGATTAGATCGTAGACCGTCGTCAGACTGGCAATGGGTTTGCCATCTGCATAGACGTCCAAAGAGCAACCGAAGGCTCCGATCAACGAAAGGTCTATCTCATTCGCCTGCCCTGCAGATATATAAATAAGCCACCGATCATTGATCTCCTCAGGCTGACAACTGAGAGTTTTATAGGCCTACTTTCTTACAAAGCTGTGTCGCTGTCTTCCTCTGAAAACCTCTGGCTTTGTTTAATCCCCTTCCTAACCAAAGGGAACACATGCGGCAGTTTGAAGATCATGCTCGAAAATTATAACACGACAGGAAAGGAATCGATGAGATAATCAGTCCAAGTCAATCTAAGAATAAGCCTACATGCCAAACATTTATAAATACTACAGATCTATACCTAGTTATCTAAGCATTAGATAAACCGTTCAAACAAGTTCATAGATTAATTCGATGTGCAAACTACAAAAACTCAAAGCATTAGATTGCACATGGTGCCGTGGAACTCAGAGGGGGATGGACGAAGCAAATAGGATGACGTAGCGACGACCGGACCAAATAAGGTCCGCTGTGACGTCATGAAGCTGATGACGACGTAGATTTCTACATTCGCAGGATAACCGTGTCCCACGCCGACGAACAGGTGATGATGCCGACTTATCTGATAAGAACTTCGTGAGATAACCCTTTTCCTGCGGATACGAACAGTGGGAGAGGTCCCTTCCGATGAGGAATTCGCTGGACAAACCTTACGTAGCGACGACGGGCGCAGTTTCTGACGGCATCCTAAGATCAGACCACTGGAGACCCGAGGGTTAGAATATACACACGGCGCCAATCTGGCTTCACCTATAAGTTATCGGCGCATCGTTGTGTAGACTGACCGTTGGTCTTGAAAAGACATCCGAACGCTGAACCTATATCAACCTGTAACTGACATAGGTTCAGAATGTCTATCGTCTGTCCACGGCTCTTCGGCGAGTCGTTCCGTTCATTGACTCTTGGCCCTCGTGGCGACCGATCTCTGTATTTCGCAATCTGACTAAGAACTTAACTTCTCACTGACCTCACTGATCTCTTTACTGTAAACGTACTCACAACTAATGTCGTCCATCTGCGCTTAAATGAACTTCGTAGTCCATATTCTAAATTTGATTCAACTCCTGTTTTAATCCTCTGCTGTCTTGTGGGCTGAGGTGGTCGCCGGTCGTACGAGACTCACTGAAGGCCAACATCAATCCGCTCCACGACAGTCGGAGAGTAGGGGAACTCTTCGATGTAAGGGGTTAGGGTTACATAAGTGAGATTAAATATATAACGTTATACTTATACTATAACTAGCTATCTATGCATCAGTAGATACGTAACAGCACGAAATGCATGTAAACTAAACTCGGTCAAAGCAGCAACATATAGGCCTACAATAATGCCTAATGTCTATCTGGTCGTCAATGCTTATTCAAGTAAAGAGAACTGAATATGATGCATCAGCAGAACACGAGAAATACTCAGAACTCTGCAATACTTTTCCAGGTAAAACACTCGCACCATTGTTACGATGATTATTTATTTATTTAGTAATATTGACGATGGATATGATGATGACGATGAAGCTGATGACGACGACGATGATGAAGTAGGTGACGATGATCATCATCGTCATCATCACGAAAAGCCTACTGAATACACAATTATAGTATAAACTTACCTAAAGCAATAAAAACAAATGGAGCCAAAATGCAGCGTGTAATGTTTAGAATTTTGGCCATGTTCGGTTCCTTTGTTGGAATGCAGTCTACGCTCCAGCTGTAGGCTAAGATTAATTTTAAATGATCCTCTCGCAACTACCTCTTGGAAAGTGACTTGATGTGCAACCTTCATAAAGATACGTGTCGGCGTTTTAATCTTTGCGGTCAGCCATTCAACGGTTTCGCTTGCTTGAAGAAAATATGTTTGCCAACGCATTTTATGGATTTTCTTAGAGGTCACAACAATCGATGATCGTGCTGCACAGCGGAGAACCAGATTTCCGGAGTTAATTCAAATCTTAACCTCCTATTGTTGTGTAGAAGGTTGTTTGCTGGATGGTTCATAATGGAAATATCTCTTGCATTCTAGACTGTTTTAATACTAGAAGCGGATAGCCGTGGAACGCCATAGCTAACAGTTTGTCTGCTAGTTGAACCTTCACGCACCCGTAGATCAAGTGGACTGGAAACTCTAGTAATGGCGGTGAATAAAATTGATATAGGGCCTAAATATGTTTTGATAAATGATAATCAATTATGAATAATTGTTCAAACAAGACTAGTATTAGAAATTATTTCCCATTATTTATTTTCATTTCAATTGAATTCTGCTTATTTCCTGTAACCATTGACTTATAATATAGAGTGATGCAGTATACGTGGTAACTTACATTCTTAGAGGTTACTAGGCGAAGCCCCAAAATGGATGGGAAATCCCGATAATAGGGCCACCTAATACAATGAATAATGCAGAAGTAACTAGAGCGCATGACAGCTAGTTTAAAAATAGGTACATGAAACACATCAATATACACCATGTAGCTTAAGTAATAATGCACTAATTAGCTTACATCAAATGGTTGTGGACATAACCGCCGATTTATGAGATAATATATGATTTGTCGACACGGTGGCTAAGAGATTTTTACATTTTCTCTACTGCGGTCTATATCCAGAACTGTTGAAATGTTCTTCTTGCCACTTAAACGGATCTCCTCCGTTGTAGAGATGTAGGCCTACCTCAAGTTCAATCCTCTGCTGGTGCATAGGCCTAGTAAGACCTTGTGCCTCTCTCTGAATTCGTACTCAAGAATTTGCGAATATAGCCTACCTACACCTCTTTATTTAGACCGGCACGTGCATCTTGCATTTTCGCAGTGCTATTTCTGAATTACGAAACATAACATTGGTTTTATGGGGTTCAGAAGGCATTTAATCTGCATGAAGCCACCGAAAATTACAACAAATGCTCAAGAAATATAATCAATCATTCCCAACTATCTTTTAGCAATAAAAGCTGCGATGATATCCACCAATCAGAAGCTTGCAACTCTTGCACTAAAGAATGTCTGCCTTACTGGATCCTCTGTAACGTTGTGGCACATCTGAAGTGTTGCGGCTGGAAGACAGCCGCTGGAATGAAGTGCTAGTGACTTCAATTTCTTACCCTTGAAATAAAAGGATAGGTGGTCAGTACTCTTCCTCGTCGCCTGTTGTGTAGATAAACTAATGCACTACGCAGAACGTGAGGATGAATTTCATCGGAGACGCTAATCTCTACAAACAAAGACCATAATGTTAAATAGGTGTCTATTCTGTTTATTCTGTTCGGCTCACTTTCTGTTCATTAGATAGAATAAAATAGAATATTCTTTATTGGAAACAATTGTAAACCGCATTTTGGTGTACGGCAACTTAAGCGTGTTTATACAGATTATATACATTTAATAATATGTTAATATCAGATGCTAATATCTGTCTCAAATATGCCCCATTTATATTATTTTTACCCATTTCGCATACTAAGCCGCTTCATAAAACATCATTGGCTATAAAACATCATGGACTACAATAGGTTACAATAGGTTACACGGTTTTTCAAAATTTACTCATTTCTAAACACATAGTTCAGACACACAGCCGGACCGACGACTAAATCATCCTGGTACTGGCCATTGAGAACTATCGACCGAATTAATAACGTCTACAGTACTGGATTTCTCCTTCAGTAGTTGTCGCAAGAGGTCGGCGAACTTCGATCGCCGTATGCCAGGAACAAAAAGAATCCGCTTTGCACTTAAACGATTACTGGATTGAGGCAAAGCCTCTCACGTGGCCTATCTGTAGACCATCGCTTTGAAAGGTGCTCAAAAGGAGATGTATTGTGTCTTGATACATGAATGCATGCATGTATACATACGCACATACATACAATTTACGTGTATTTGTATATATGTATGTTTGTCATACATACATGATCGTAATCGTAATAGTAAACTCCAAATTTCTAAAGCTCCACTTGAAATCTAAGCATGAGGACCCAGTTTATTCACTAGCGCTGCGTCAAGTCAGATGGGTTGTCAAAGGATAGTTAAAAGGAGGTTTGAGTCCGGATGCCAGAGAGTCCAGATCAGGAGAGCATTTTTCTGCTTCAGAACTGTCATATTATGAATTTAAGTATCATTGACGTGATTCTACCCAAACTCTCTGCAACCGTTGTTATTGTAACATAAGCCGACGGACTAAATCCAAAGCTGTTTCAGCTCAGGCAAGAAGTCTGTTCGTCCTTGCAGGTTGTTCCGTCAGCCGATATATACTTGTCACGAGAAGACTACAGAGAATGATTAAATGTAATGTATTTAGTAACTTCTATTGCACCGGTGTCTAAGGCATTTAGGCATCAACCGATGGCACACCAAAACCAAGCCGTAATCAGGTCAACATCCAGAAGATCAGTCCGTATGGTGGATAAGCAATTTGAAAGAGTTAAGTTTTAAGTTGAGAACGAAATGACACAAGCGACTTAGCTGAGCGCAGAGACAAAGGGGGATAGTTCCAAAAAGTAGATCCAGCAACCGAAAAAGCTCGTTCACGAAATACAGTTTTTAATTTAAGTATGACCAGACAAAGATAATCAGATGACCTCGTTGAATAATGATAAGTCTGAGGAGTAAGAAATGATTTTAAGTATTGTGGCTGGCCAGAATTCTAAGTTTTATAAACGATGAGCCCCAATTGGGAACTAATTCTTTGCTGAACAGGAAGCCAATGCAAGGATTTAAGCACGGGGGTTATATGTTCATATTTTGATGTATTAGTTATGGCTCTAGCCAAAGAATTCTGCACTCTCTGCAGCTTCAGGATGTTTGCCGTACTGATACCAGTAAGAAGCGAGTTACAGTAATCTAAGCGATTGGAAATCAGTGCATTTTTCAGAGATGTCCTTGCAGACATAGGCACTAAAAACTCTGTCTGTTGGTATTGGGCTGCAGAATGCTTATTGCGGCCTTATTTCCGGCTGCCTGGTGCATACAACAGTTACAACATGGCCATATGGATTGCCAAAGTACCGGTAATTTATTGTATGAAGATGCACCTGTTTAGAGGCTAATTCAAGCTAACTGCAACTGAGACAAAGAATCTAATAAAAGTTTGTCTCTTTGCGGCACATATTTATGTGCAGGTATGGATAGCATATCCAGTGGCTAGTTATGCTCCTGTAATTGATTTGCTTCCTTTGAAGAGAATCAAACAGTGTGTGATGATAAAAAAAAACTGTTTCGCCGGCTGTTATGAAGAAACTACAAAACAGCTGTTGTATCTTAGAACAGATCTAGTTCCACTTTCTCGATTTCCCAGCAAGATTTCTGATGATGAGAAGAGATTGATAGCAGATGACTTCAGTGTTCGACGGATCAACTGTTCAGAGACAGAGCTTGAATAGCTAGACAACGAGCAGCTTCATGAACTGGTTAGGCTACATCTTCATCAGCTGCCGTTCTGCGCTTCCTCGGTCTAGACATTGCCATGTTATCAGGAGGTATTCCAGGAACATGAAATTATATGGTGCAATAATTATAAGGAAGCCGAAGCTGTCATCAAATCACTCAAGGTTGTCAATGATGCTGCTGAACATTCAGCTGCTCTTTAAATGAGTCCATAACAAAAAAAGAATCTGAAATGCAATTCATTCCGGATTTTCGAAAAACACCCTTGTTGTTTACACACCATGCTAAATCATCTGTTAGTCAGTTGTATCAGACGAAGAACTTTGAAAAGTGATCACTGGCAGCAATTGTTGACTTGCTTCTGTCATGTACTTAATAATGAATACAAGCTGTCAAATTTGTGAGCAGTATTTTTTACAATAATCCTGCAGTGCGCACTTTTATAATAAACCTGCAGCTGCGACACTGCTCACCAATGTTGTTAACTTTAGGTTGATTGAGCAACCCTCAACACTACTAGAACCAGATGAAATTTTACAGAAAACTTTGTTTCCAAGAAAGGAATTATATTAGATCCTGTGCAAAGTCAAATTCAAAATGTTTTTGGGACCACCCTAATGTATATATGCATGTATTTATGTATATATGCATGCATGTGAGACCCGCATAGAAGAACAAAAAACTAATACGTTGGTACAAAAGTACGGTTTATTATCTAAAAACGCTTTTAATAGATTATAAACCTTACTTTTCTATCTACGCATTAGTTTTCATGAACTGGTTACATCTTCATCAACTGCAGCTCTGCCCTTACTCGGGCTAGACTTTGCCATCTTGCGAATATTTCTTCGAATATTATTCGTCGCTTGTTGCTTGCATTCGTCAGGTTCGCTCACGACTAGCATTCGCTCGGATCCGCACAAGACAGAAGGAATTCTGCAAAGGGTTTCAACATGGCGTATACCATATGAATTGTGCTGCTCGTTGACGACAGACGCCGTGCAATATATATATATATATATATATATATATATATATATATATATATATATATATATATATATATATATATACTGTATATATGTATTTGGCAATTTACATAGCGCCTTACAAGAACCTCACGAAGGCGCGTGAGGTTCTTGGCTTGAGTCAGTCTAAAAACAGGTTCAGAATATGGAACTTTGTTAAGCCACTACGCTTGATGTAAGCAAACATAATGACGAAATATACGTAGTTATTGCAGATGGTTTCCTGCACATTGACATATTTAATGGGTTTGTATTGTGCCAGAGGTTCGTTACATCAATAGTTTTTTCTTTGCCTAGTTGATAGCGCTGCAACAGGAACACTTGAAGTCCGTGCATGTTCTTGTAAATTTACAGTAAAAGAGAGTAAACATGTTTGCGAGTAGAAGCCTAAAAGATGACGGGTTGGAGACGTGACCGTTTTGATTGGTGTTGATAATGATCGATCATCCTGCCGTTGCTTAGCTCCGTCTGTGCCAACAGCTCTCAATCCTGCATCAATGGAGTGATGGGGTGCCTACATGTCTGAGTTTCCTGGGAAGACCTAATGACCTCTGAAACTTACTCGAAGCGAAATAAACATTCATCTAAACATTTATTTAGCTCGTGCAGTAGGCCTTACAGTTCTGAAATCCATTGCGATGCATTATCAAGTTTAAGGAATATTGTATTGTAATGTGTAATGAAAAGGTTGTAAAAGTTCAGAATGACATATTGAACTAACTTAATTGAGTATGTTTGTTATGTTGTTGGTTTCCTGTTATAGTAATTAAATGTTTCATGTGTAGGCCTAAGCTTAGTTTAGGCAAATTTGCTCAGGTTCTTAATTCTCCTGATTCTCTGTAGCTCCGAACACTTCAGATTAATGGAAATTTGCAGTCGTACGTGACTATGCGTTAGACTTGTATCAGGTAAACAAGTGACTGTGTGATGTTTCTTAGGTGGACTCCTTTAAGACGATGAAAATAGAGAGACTAAAATGGTCTGCATGCAATTAGGCGCTTTCTTGTTCGAGGTTTTATTGAAGTCCACGTAAGAAGTCCAGCGTCATAATTTTGCTTTGTTTGCGGGCTCGCTTTGCAAACGATTGCATTAGTTACCCTTTTGGGAAGCCTAGTTCTATATCGCTTCAGATGGAAAGCAATCGATCTGCATTTCACCTACGAGTGCTTTTCCCGCAAAGTGTAAGCTGCTTCAAGCGCCTCTATCCCTGACGAGACCTGTCGACTCCTTTAAGCTAACCTGCGTAAACCAAACCAACAGAACGTACAGACGTGCGCATGCCTAAGTGTCCCTGTAGAATGACACCTATAAGTGGCGTTTGCTACAAGCGCTCGACATAGTTAATCGTGCTTTGGTTGTGACGAGGAGGACTGATAAGAAAACGAAATGGCAGATGACAGAGTATTAAGTCGAACTGTCTTTCGAAGTCTTTTAATATTGTGGTCACTCAACGGTAATAGTTTTAGATGCTCATTAATCATACGCTGAAGCTTTAAGACTTAGGGAGGTTGATGCACGTGCAAACTATTAATAGTAAATTAATTTGATGATTGGAACTCATAATGTGAGATTACAAGTTTCAATGTAGAGAAACATGCAGTGTATGATGTTAATTATTGGCATATGAAATACCAAAATATAAATGTTCTAGAAGCAACAAACCTCTGTATTTATTTAAAATTAAAACGCGAAATATCGTAGCTGGTAGGCCTACTTCAAAGCAAGAGTTTGCGCACCAAAATATAAGACTGTGTATATTACAATAAATTACATATAAATATTTTAAAAATATCGATTCTTTGGCAATTAGACTAAACACTTTTTTAATTAATATACAATAGAAAAGTTATGCGCTACATTAACCAGCATTATATGCCACATAAACGTTTCCATAGATAATAAATACTTTAAAAAAATATCTTCAACTTAAACTATTTCTGTGGAAACTCTTGGTTATTTATACTTCTGTTTCTATGCTTATAACTGGGGCAAACGACAATGTGGTGACTGAGCAGGCCTATTGAAATATATTATTTGTTGTGTGCTGTTTCCAAGGTCTGACTGATGCGTTTCTTGAAGCAACAAAGTTCATGTTCGCCGCCTGCGACAACAGCATCTCCGTCGCAGTGGACGGGGTGGCAGCGGAAGGACTTCCCCAATATACC
Organism: Allolobophora icterica; assembly: GCA_963556255.1. Classification (NCBI taxonomy): domain Eukaryota; kingdom Metazoa; phylum Annelida; class Clitellata; order Crassiclitellata; family Lumbricidae; genus Allolobophora; species Allolobophora icterica. The sequence goes on from OY744606.1 coordinate 65,400,489, forward strand.
ATTTGGCCGACCGTTTACTCGGTCGATGTTCCAGCGATGGCTGAAGTCATCGCTTTGTCGGTAAGTGCCAGATCCACGGGCATGATGATGATGACGATGACTAATCCATCCGCCATGATTGGCTTTGTTGCTAACACTTCCGTTGTATCTGATGCCAGCTGGAAGTGCACCACGTCTACTCCACCGACGGGATGGATGCTTCCCACTTTTGACGATACTTGGTGGAATCCGGGTCCCGTTGGAGATCTGTTTCTACAACAAACATTGGCAATGACATGCGACTTGAATTCGTGTACAGAGTGCAATCCCAGGGCAAAGTGGCTTGGCTACAGTAATAATTTTAACATTATTGGTTCTCCAATGAAGTTTTACTGCAGACTTCACTTACCGCGAGAAGAAGGTAACCTGTTTAAAAATTATAAGAAGACAAATTTCTTATCCAGAATTAATGATGGTCCTAGTTTACAAACATTGTCGAAGATTAAAATTCTAATTTATCTACTCTGCTACATAATTTGATGCATACTGTTTAACAGAAGCTAATTCAATCATTTGAAAACTGTTTTAAGTGACAATTTCCTCCAAGATTTAAAAAGTACAAGATATCTGTATCTTACATAGATCTGAGGTTTTGATTTTATCTGATGATAAAGCAGTCAAAGAAAACGAAGAACATAAAAGTATAAGGAGTCATCAGCCCTCTAACTTAATCTCTTCCTTTGACAATAAATTCTACGCACTGCTCACTCATCTAAGTTTTTAATTCATACAGCACCATACAAATGACACTTGCAGGAAATACTATACATCAACATGTTTATACCTTTTGCTGGTCATCTTTTGCTAAGCTGCACAAAAGAGCATTAGCGTTAATGATTGCCAGGGGCGTAATTTGGGTCTGAAAAGTTGGAGGCACCAATTTCTTAGAACTCCACTTTCGCGTTTCGCATGGAGACCATTTTGGACGTAATATCCTGCCAGTAACTGATTATGAAACGCTGACGAGCAATTTTCTCGTCGCCTACTCGTTTTCGTTTTAGAACAAATTTATACATTTTCCCTATCAGGAAAATAGGAACACGACGTGTATAAGTCAAAATCAACGACCTGTTAAATGCTTATACTGTATTATGTATCGGTTCGGGTATGTTTAACCAAGGACAGTAACTGATTCTGAGATTGTGAAGGGACTGAGGGGTGAGGAGTCATATCAAGGCCGACAATATGAGTGTGGGTCCTTATACGGATTTGTAACTGTTGGAGGATTTACAAGCTTGTTGTTTGACCTACATCTCCACATCCCGATATGACTAAGATGACAACCATAAGGCGGGGAGTGATGGTAATGTCAGATCTTTCCCAGAAGAGTGTAGCGTGGCCCAGATCTGTGCGCCTGCGGTCACGGCGAGCAGTCTGTCGGGTGACCTGTGTGGCTGAACGTCTGCCTGTCTGACTGCCTGTGACTCAGTTCGTCTTGCTCTCGGTTTACCTGTGTATCTCAGTACTTTCGTACTTTTGTAGTACATACTCATCACTCTGTCTACACACAAGAAGCAAGGCGGAGACTGTGATCTCTGGGAAGACACAATAAGAAAATATTTATTGGCATTATTTAAAAAGTGGGGGCATGGGTACCCCTTGTATCCCTCACAAATCACGCCTATGATGATTGCTCTTTTATTGTAGTATTAATTATCCGCATCGTTGAATAAGTTGTGACAATCTCACATTACATTAGGAAAAGTAAGATTAAATGAAGCATCAGTCCTTATATAGAATTTGAAATTAATTTACAATTAAAGACAACAGTTTTACTTTTATGAAAACTCAGAGGTTACCAACATCTTTATATCAGACGGCATCGAGCCACAGGCTCACGGTGAGCCAAAGTCTGCAAAACGTTGGTCGAAGAGTTTGGTATGTAGACGAGCTTGAAAAGTATCAGGCTGACAAAAAATACACAAAATCGATGAATAGGCCTATAATCTGACCGCTTGTAAGCTTGTTCGACGATTAGTTTAAGGATTTTTGAGTTAGACGTGGTAAAAATATTTCGAATAGTGGGAGGTGGTTTCTGTTTAACAGCGCTGTGTCATAACGAAGACGATTCATTTACCTTTATCCAGGCTTGGGACTGGCACAGTTGAGTAAGATAGAGGCGGAGTAAATTTCCTATACTTCAGCCATAGAGGCATATAATATTATATTTGACCGTTAACACTAGCTGCACTACTGCGCAGCATGCGATTCCCATAGCACTGTAAAGTGGCAAATTAGAAACAAGAAGATAAAAAGATCGACCTGTGTAGTTGTTTCTGTTTATATCGTTTCGTAGCCTTCTTTTATGTTGTTCCTTTTTCCAGCCTCAACTACCATCAACCAAGCTGCATTGGAAGTTTCGACAACATCAACGCCAGATATGAAACGTCAAGAGGTAGAACCAAGCGATCTCGTATACCGTGCTGACGAGAGTGATAGGAAGATCTCATCGCTTGTTGGTTGCATTCGTAAAGTTCGCTCTCGAATCTCATGCGCTCGGATCTGCACACGACAGAAGGAATTCTGCGAAGGATTTCAACATGGCGGACCAGATGAATTGTGTTGTCCAATGAATACAGACGCCATGCAGTATGGTGTGCGCCAGTCAGCCATTGGATTCAACATATGGCGCCTCGTTAAGCACCGTGTAGTTATCGTCTGAAAAAAGGAAAAAGAAGAAAAGAGGTTCCTTAAGCTATCCCCGAGAGATAGCCATAAATATGAAGTGTTAGCGACTTCATTTTTTAACCTTGATCTATAAAGGAGGGTGGCCAGTCATTCCCCCCCCCCGACTGGTTTTCCCACCGACATTGTACGGTCAGTGTAGTATAGTGTACTCTTTGCAGCTAATATTTGAAGCTGAATTGAAAATGGGCCGATGGAATTTAGATACTAAAGCGGTCCAAGCTACTTTCTTATGCTCCTGACCGGTAATTGTTTTACCATCCTTACCACGGACAGGTGCTTTTCAACATCTGCTTACATATATGACATGTTATTGTTTAAAATTTAGTAAGTAAGTAAATAAGTAAGTATATTCTATATTAAGAATATAGCGGTCCTTGTCAGAAAGACAAAGAGATCAAATCGATTAGAGGAGCGAAGGGGACGGATGGAGGCTACAGACGTGGGTTTGCGCATTAGATCAGAGAAAACCTTGGGAGCCAGTCCTTTTGATCGAGTCGCACGCTTTTAAGTGTGTACCGTGTGTTGAAGAAATGCGTTTGTCTGTCCTCGTTTAAGGCAAGTCTCTGCTCGAATATTCGTAGTGCACACCAAAAACAGACTATAATCTATATTTTGTCTTTCTTTTTCTTTAGGAAAATGGAACCACGCACTTCACGAAAGCCTATTCTAAGGCACCCGCATCGAATGAGTAAATACGCATGCATGGGTTTCACTACGGAAACGGTGTCACACGGACGCCCGATATCGCAAATAATTCTCACGTTTCTCTAGAAAGACACCCTCTCTCGATGTAACGCGATAACTTATTATGTACTCTATGTTCTTTGTCTATGAAAGCCCTTGAGCAAACATTGATTCGTCCGTTGGGAGAATGTGCAGAAGCATCAAATAAGACAAACATATACCCGGTACTGAATTTGTCGCAACTGCAAGCATACAGTGTCATGACATATAATTTACAGATATGCAAGTATAGGCCTAGCGATGTGTGAGTGTGCATATATTTATGAGCGTTGTTTTGTACGATGAAAATAAATCATAGGCCTACTGGATTTGTTAAAAATAATAGCCTATTAGGTTGCGGAAGAGTTGTCTTTGAAGGATGGCTATGCAAGTCGGATCAATGTACCTACTAGAAAATAGTAAACCAAGCATTGAAACTTGATCACCTACGTGTTTCTACGCAGCTCGTAACTACGCGCATTGTTGATGTTTATTGGGAATTCGGTAGGCCTATATAAATACTACGAAACCTGCACACGCCATCTTACGGACTGATCTTCTGGATATTGGCCTGATCACGGCTTGGTTTTGGTGTGCCATTGGTTGATGCCTTGTGCATTCGACACCGGCGCAATTTAAGTTATTCATTACATTTACACGTTAGTAAGGTTTCAGTGAGGTTTAACAGTGTGCGATAAATGAGATGGCCGGTGGCAGGACAACAAGCAAAGCGCAATTCGGAATCTTTGCAATCCTTTGCATTATCCTTGGTAATATGATTGTTCGTTTGTAAACTAATTGATTTCTTCAGTTTTATTTTGAGCTACACATCAGCTAAGCCTGTAATTCGACACGCTAAATGCATATAGCTTTGAAAACTTGGGCAGTGAGATAATTGGAATTTCTTTTAGCCTAACATTTTTCTCAACTTATACAAGACTTATTCGCACGCTTACTAGAATTGTTTTAATATTTTAATAAGCGAATCTAACTGCAATATCTGACTAATATATGACAAACAGGAATATCTAGGTTTATGGGACAACAAGCAAAGCGCAATTCGGAATCTTTGCAATCCTTTGCGTTCTCCTTGGTTTATCATTTGAAGAAATTGCCTCTAATTGCACTGGAAAATATACCTTAATTGAAATGTAGTAGAATTACCCTCACCTGCAGGTGTTTCCTTATTCAAACTCTACAACAATTTGCGGAATTTTTTCTACTCTTATTTTTTAAAAGCCTCAATAGTCCTTTCTGCTTACATAGCATAAAACTATGATTCATGTTACGAAATTCCTTCTACATATATTCCATTCAACAAAGTATATACCACACTCCGAAACGTTTGTGCACATCATGAGGAATCATACTCGCCTGTCCCACTGATTGAAACCTCACGGCTCTTGGCGATGATATCTGCCAACTGAAATAATCCATAAGTGGCAAATGGCAAACAACTTCAGAGACAATATTCTGGAAATGTTAATCAGCGAACGTTAGAACTGAATTCGTCGATCTTAAGGGCAATTTTGTGCCAACACTGCTTAGATTTCTAGGTATCGAATTACACTTAGTATCAGCTTGAGTGCATACTACGATAAACAACTGTGCCAAACTGTTCTGTTTTTATTCCTATTTCTGTTAGTCGCCATCCTAGTCACAACAAATCAATAGTATCTTTAAGGAGGCAATTCAGAGAATGCATTTTAAACGATACATAAAAACAGCACATACAAAGATCAATCAATCAATAAGGCAATTTTTTGTAACCAAATCAATGCCAAAGTGACAAAAGTAAAACAGAAAAATATGCAATGGCGACAATGGGAGGCCCAAAAGGGAGGGAGATCCCGCTAAGTAAGGTCGCCCATAAAATAATTCCCGAGGTAGATTTCCAAGTTAGCCAAACATAGGAATCAAGCCAGTGGCGAGATTCATTCATTCATTCATTCATTTATTCTAAAATTTAATATAGCACACCTTCAAGAAACCTACTCAGAAGCGCTCCCAGCCCAGGTACGGCAATAGAGATTAGAATTGAGCAACTTCTAAAAAGCAGATGTGTTACCTCTGGGGAGTAGGCGAATGTCTAACAGAAGACCACTCCAAATCCAGGGCCCAGCAATAGAGAAAGTTCGGCGTTGTCTAACTTGTGCAGCGAGCCCGGGGGACTAAAGGTTCTCCCCAGAAGAAGACCGAAGAGCACGCCGGCCAACTGAATCAGAGACCGGGCGGCAGAGCTCACACAGATAGACCGGGGCACAGCCTAAGAGACAGCGCCAAATCAGTATGGCAACCCTGTAGCAGATACGCTGCGGGACAGGGAGCCAATGCCGCACATCACGCATGTGTGCAGAAATAGGGGCATATTTCGGGATGCGTTCAATGAGCCGAGCAGCTGACCGAAGAACCCGGTCGAGACGGCCAACTAGTTATCACAAGTTAACTATTTAAACTCAAATTGTAAAACAGAGGCACACTTTAGGAAGTACTTGGTATTGACTAGGACAAGTGGCTAAGTGATCTTAACTACAAAACCTAACTAAAGCCTTAAATACAAGCGGATACATGTTCATATCCAGGGCCGTTTTAAGGTCATCGTAGGCCCTAGGCACTCTTGCATTCGTAGGCCCCAACTCAACTGCCAACTCTGCATAAAAGCTAAACAGAGGCGTAACTTTGGTCTAAAAATTGGAAGGTGCCAATTTCTTCACTTTCGATTTTCGCATGGAGACTATTTCGTAACTGATTATGAAACGCTGATGAGCTTACCTCCAAAACACAATTTTATCGTCTATTATGTCATCTACTCGTTTTAACTTTAGAACAAATTTATCCTTTTTCCCTATCAGCAAAATCGGAACAAGACGTATATAACTTAAGTCAAGGGGGAAGGCAGGGGGCAAATGCCCAGGGGCTCGGGGATTTTTAGGGGGCCGGGCCCGCAATCAACTTAAAATCGATTTTGCTTTTTGATTAGCATAAATTTAAAACTAACAAGTGACTAAAATCATAGTTGTATATGTAAATATAATTATGTACGGTCGTACCCGCACTTTTATTAGGCCTATTTCAATTTGTTTTCTACTTCAAATTCTTCTCATAAAGCCTAAAGATAGTTTTGAGGTCCGTGACTCCTCTGCCTAGGGGCCCGGAATTTCTGTCTGTGACTAATTTCGTCTGGCTCTCGGTTTACCTGTCTGAGTACCTTCGTATTTGTGGGACATACTTCTCGCTCTGTCTACAAAACTCTACATACACGAAGCAAGGCGGAGACTACGATCTCTGGGAAAAATGAAATGATTGGCATTGTTTAAAAAGTGGAGGTGCGGTACGCCATTCCAAAACCTGGTGGGCACGGATACCCCTCTTATACCCCACATATTAGCCTACGCCTATGAAGCTAAAAGCATTTTAAATCATTTCTTGACGTCGTGTTTCATCATGATTCACTAACGCACTCAGTTTTGATTTAAATCCCAATCTACTTTTTGTTATATTGATTATTCAATATCTCATTTTAAGATTTTCAGACTTTCGTAGGCCCCTGAAAGTTTCGTAGGCCCTAGGCACAGTGCCTACTGTGCCTAATGGATAAAACGCCCCTGCTCATATCAATAGCAATAACTTATCAGGCATGTAGTTGTTGTATCGGCTGTTTACATTGAAGATCTTACCAACGCCTATCTGGATGCCAAGACGTTCATGTTTGCTGCTTTCGACAACAGCATCATAGTCAACGTCGACGGAGTGCCAGCCACTGGACTTCCCCTGTTCACCGCCTGGCCTACCGTTTATTCTGTTTACATTCCGCCGATGGCTAAAGTAATAACGTTGGAACTACACGCCAGATACCTCGGGCCGTTGGGTACACCTAAGCCATCAGCATTGCTTAGCTTTCTGGCTAACACTACGGTATCATATGATAACTGGAAATGTAAAACGTCCAAGCCGTTGAGTACTTGGGTGCGTTCTATCTTCGACGATTCTTCATGGGGTGGAGCGCCCATCGGGGATCCGATGTTAGCGCAAATATTAATGGCTATTTTTCAACAGAATCCGTGTACACAGTGCGACCCCGCGGCAGAATGGGTAGGCTATGTCAACATAATTGGAAATCCGGTCACCTTTTATTGCAGAATACACTTGCCTTTTGAACAAGGTAAATATAGTTTTAGTTTTATTTCATAGTTCTAGTTTTAGGTGTTTTCTTTTACTACCTTTGTCAAATTTCTTTATTTTTTGGGTGACGAATGAGATTCCATCAGTCAACTAGAATTTTTTTGTAGGTGTTCAGCTTTCAGTGAAAACGGTCATCTGCTTAAATACGAAGCAACATGTTTTGACCTCTTCTAAATGCACAACCTCTGAAGTTCAGGATTTAAACCTTATTGACCTTAAACTTGTTAGATGTGTTCATGTTGCCGAGATCTCGGCTCTAAAAGGAACAGAAGCCGATCACTTCTGTACTTTCATAGTGCGATCTATCGGATTTTGATCATCGATGGCTATACCAGCGACGCCCAACATACACATACTTGGTTGAGTTTTGAGTGTGCGTTCTCAAGCCCACCTGCAAGTCAAACTGAAATATGGCACTTAAATCTCTGCTATTATTATCATTATTATAATTGCTATTAAAAATCGTAGTGCATTTCAAACACAGAATAATAATTTGTATTTTCCAGTCTATATTCTCGTTGAAATTTTCCATTGTCGCTATCTGTCTGTCTGTCTGTCTGTCTCTCTGTGTCTGTCTGTCTGTCTGTCTGTATGTCTGCCTGTGTGTGTCTGTCTGTCTGTCTCTGTCTGTCTGTCTGTCTCTGTCTCTGTCTCTGTCTCTGTCTCCGTCTCTGTCTCTGTCTTGTCTCTCTCTCTGTCTCTCTCTGTCTCTCTGTCTCTCTCTGTCTCTCTGTCTCTCTGAATCTCTGTCTCTGTCTCTGTCTCTGTCTCTGTCTGTGTCTCTGTCTGTCTGTCTGTCTGTCTGTCTGTCTGTCTGTCTGTCTCTCTCTCTCTCTCTCTCTCTCTCTCTCTCTCTCTCTCTCTCTCTCTCTCTCTCTCTCTCTCTCTCTCCTTCTATCTCTCTCTCTCTCTCTCACACACATACAGAAATCCATGGCCGATGAAGTATTGGAGGCCGGCAATGTATGGAAGTTAAGAAGCAAATGTAGTAATTTACAGCAAGAACTATGTCACTTTTGGTCTAGTATTATTTTGCAAGATTAAGTCGCTTGTACATGAGAAATTGTATAATTGTATATCATGCATGGCCGTTTGACGGTTGGACTAAAGTCACTAAACTATGAGAACCTTAGTCTCTTAGACTCACAGCATGCGCCACGACTGAGGCAGAAGTAGCCTTATGTCTTCGGGTAAATTTTATCATTGGGTACACGACATTTACCCCGCTCATTGGGGACGAGACCCCTGTGACCTCTCTTATCTTGACCCATTGACTATATCTCTCCAACGCCATGAAAAGCCTTAGACAACCACAACTATAATTGTATACCATACTAGCTACTACACTACCAAACTTACAGCAAATGAGGCTAGCCACTATATATTAAGATGGCCACCATTACCACTAGAGTTCACCATCAACCGCCAATAGTAGTAACGATAGAGACAAGCAAGTCTAAATATCACCCTTGTCATGGTTGTTGTCTTTGCTATTGTTCTATTCAGCCCCAACGACCATTGATATGTCGACGGTCACCCCTGGAACGATCAGACCCCAAGTCAATGCACCAGAATTCGTGTACCGTGTCGATGAGAGTGATAGGAAGATCTCATCGCTTGTTGGTTGCATTCGTAAAGTTCGCTCTCGAATCTCATGCGCTCGGATCTGCACACGACAGAAGGAATTCTGCGAAGGATTTCAACATGGCGGACCAGATGAATTGTGTTGTCCAATGAGCACAGACGCCATGCAGTATGGTGTGCGCCAGTCAGCCATTGGATTCAACATATGGCGCCTCATTCTCTATTAGATGTTATAAAACCAAACAAGAGATTTCTAACAATATATGTATTTAATCTGCCAATGCATACTGTCTGTATTATACAGAGCGTGTGTTGTAGTTATTTATAGCATGCTATCTAAGATTCACATTTGAGTTTACGAGCAACTGGTGAAATTCGACCAATGGGAAGCTGGACTTCGTAGTCACATATGTAGCATTTATTCTGTTAAGAGAAGTTTAATCAAAAAATCTGACGCAGACCATTTATTGTATTGACTGAGTCATTCAGTCTTATACTTGTATAGATCATTCATTCTATCACCATCAGGCATTTTAGTACTCTCTAGCATATCTGACAACTGGTTCTTCAAGTGCGTATGCTCGTGTAGCCACGCCGAAGACAAATTTCTGACTGGCTCTAGTTGCAAAGTGAGCGTCCAAGTTTTAGTGCCTTCAACTCCCTACATTAGGCTCTAAAACCAGCAGATAAATGAAGCCAAACTTGGACTTGTCGTTCACTTTGCAACTAGAGCCAGTCAGAAATTGGTATTCGGCGCGGTTACACGAGCATTCACACTTGAAGAGCCGGTTGTACGCTAGCTTTCCTGTTCCCATGCAGGTGGGATATGGAAATCTAAGCTATATTTAGGCTACTCCAAGAAGTAGGAAGAAGGTACGTCGCACACAGACTAACTGGTTCAAGTAAATTAATCACAAGAATAGAGACCCACACCCGTTGCACATTATAGTCACGGATTTGTGAGCTATCGCATTCGTTTGCATTTCTTTGATAGGAATAGTTTTTCGGTATTGGCCAATTACCGACAAAATATCCATGAAATACCAACTTAAAAGCTGTTCAATAAGAGATTTAGAGATTATATATATATATATATATATATATATATATATATAATAGCAAAATTTTGATGTCAACGCATTTGAACCTTACTTACTAAATCTCTTATTGAACAACATTTAAGTTGGTATTTCATGGATATTTTTTCGATATTTTGTATATATATATATATATATATATATATATATATATATATACATATATATATATATATATATATATATATAGTATTCATTTAGCATTCACGGTTATTTTCTGACAATTTTAAGCCCATAAAAAGTATTGGATTCATCTATTTCTACTGTAATGACCAGACATAACATGAAACTGTCTAATTATAATATTTCTCTATCTGATGAGCTGTAGAATAACATTCAGTGATCCAGTATTCGATTATATCAGATAATGTGCTTTTAAAGCTTGACTCTTAGCATTTGTCAAAAAACGGCTACATTTTGTCTTTGAGACTTCGATACCCTAAAGGGTCAGGTAGTTCTCGTCAGACATTGATAGCTTTTAGAACCGGACATATGATTGTTTCCTTCAGACTACAATGACAGTAAATAACGTCAATAAATGAAAGCAAAAAAGTAATGCCAGTAGCAGAGTCCATTAGTGACTGTAGACAGACTGTCACTGTAGACGGCAACTGGAGCTTGTGCTTCCATTGTGCTGTACCTGTGCGATTAATGCAGGGCTTACTTGAAACTCTGTATAAAAAGGTTGACACGACGCTAGAGATTTTTCACACGGGTGGGTTGAGTTGCTCTAATAACTTAGTAGATATAAAGAAATGGCAGGTGTAGTAATTATGTTTAAAATTCTTTCAGTCATGATGTGTCTACTGAATGGTAAGAACAATAAATTCCATTAGAATATTACAAACATTTATGCTTACATAAATTATCATTCAAAAGGTAGGCCTATAATTATAATCATTGTTAATTGCCAAATGCATAAGTAGGCCTATAGCAAGCAGTCTTGTAAAATTAAAAACTCTCCACCGAGAATTTTTTTGTGAAATTGAACTATCTGAAATTGAGCTAACTGAGCTAAGGTTGCGGAGGTCTCCGCCCAGAAAATGTTTGCAGCGATCGTATAACCGGTTTCTACCCCACAAAGGCCAAGTAGGCTATATTGATTGGTTTGAATCATCGAAACAGAGCTACCATACACTGCAGACAATTAAAGCATATACTACTGCTAAGGTGTCGAAGAGAACAAACCAACAGTGTTTTAGACCCACGTAATTCATTCAGGGTTAAAGGGTTGTCCCTTTCCGATTGATTCACATTCACACTGTTCCACTTTATACAGTTCTCTTTGTGAAGCCAGCGCAACAGCCCAAAAAAGTGGAGCATTTTAAGCAAATTTGTTGTTGACTCTGCCATTTTTTACGTTGAAGGTTCAATTTTACCAGAATGAATTTTCAAGCGCTTTATCTAAATGAGACCAATTAAAAAGCATTGATTTCATTGTTAAATTTTTAATTTTAGTATAAAGAATTTTCCAGAATACTTGTTTAAAATGTTGTATTTCAATATATTTTCGCCCAGTTTGATATTTAAAGCTAAAAATATGAGCCACTAGCCTAATTTATGCCTACATCGCTAGCGAAAAGTTTAAAATATTAAAAACAGTGATGCTTAGAGCGAAAACAACAAAGTTATTTAAAATTATGCAAAATTCAACGTTCCATCCTATTTTAAGTTGCTTTGGGCTAACGAATTTCTAAAAGCTATGACTTTTGATTTATATTTAATTATTATTTAAGTACTTTTATTAATTATTTGAATTTAGATAGCCATGTTAAAAGATTAGAACACAAATTTTCAGGATAAGCACGGTCTCATCTAAATTGAGTAAGTGAAATGAAGCTATTACGACTTATAGGCCTACCCGCTTATACATGAAGGATTAAAAAATCTGTCAAATGTTATTGACAACTTATTGTGGACAGCGTGATTCAAAATAGTATTAAGCAGAATGTCTTTTCATGTTATGAGG